>SNQJ01S0257427.1:3078-15527 GCA_010110895.2 Picea sitchensis
CTGATGAAATTTTCCTGGAATCACTAAGCCTCACTCTAATAGCAACATTCAGTGCAGATGAAGGTGTTAAAGTTGTAAAATGTTCGAAAGGTCCTTTGCTAAATCCAGGAGCAAATGAGATAATAATGTCCTTACCTCCTCAGCGGGCGGGATCTTATGTGTTAGGAGTTCTTGCTTGTCAGATAGGTCAGTTGAGATTCAGGTCACATGCTTTCTCAAAGGGAAGTCCTCCAGACAGTGATGATTTTATGATTTTTGAGAGAAATTTGAAGCCTGTTTTGAAGGTCTCCAAGCCAAGGGCATTGGTTGATATCACTGCAGCTGTTTCATCTGGATTGCTGATGGGGGAACTCCAATGGTTGGGGTTGGATATCAGGCCCATTGACTACTCTCTTAAAAGTGCTATTTTCCACATCAATACAGATCCTGGTTTATAGATTGAGACTTCTTATAGTATTGAGCTGGAGACCTGTGCTAAAGCATATCACAGTTTGTCTGAAAAGAGTTTCTCACCAACTTTAGACTGTGTTACTTCACATGATATCCGTTTCTCTGAGAAAAGTAACAGGATTGATATGAAGGCAACTATAGCTCAAGATATTGAAGAATTACAAACAAGAGATGGAAAGTTGGCTTTTCCAGATTGGGCAAGCAACATCACCACAGTGTTATGGCTACCAGTTCGTGCCAAATTTTGACAATGTGTGTACTAGGTTTACCTTCGGGGGCAGGCTGTTTACAGATTTTAAATCGATGGAGCTACGTTGCTAATGAAGATTTCCCGTGCAAAGGAGAACAGTACCAGCACATATCCGGGCAGCGTCATCACAGTTAATATGTGTTCAGTGTGGTATAAAGTCAGATATTGGATTGGGGTTTGACAATGCTTCGCATTCCACAAAAGAGAATGTCCCTGCATTGACACCTACTCACAAAGGGACGTGTGCCATCCAAAATCCTTCCCCATCTGCTAATCGGGTGGCCAGTCAGTCTATTCAGGAAAATGTATACCACGTTGAACACAAGGAGGAGCAGAGTTTGGCATTCGGTTGTTGGCCGAGATTTGGGTTCCAAAAATCGCGCAGGTAAAATCTCTGCGTTTGTTTGAAACATTTGCCAGATTGAAGGCATTGGGCTGCGTGGCAGAGGAGGAGTTGACCAGATGGCAACTAAGCGCTATAATATGGTTCCCATACCAAATTAATTCACATGCCACGCAACTACATCAAATCCTCAGGTCGATTGAGTGTTTAATGGATGAGAAGAAGCTTGGTCTCCTAGCAGCAGTGAACCATTGATTGATGTCAGTAGTGGGCCTCTTTTGAAGTTCCATTTTGAAGAAAACATAGCTCAGAAGAAAATTTTGATTCAGAATCCAAGTGAGCGTTCCAGTGTTTCTGATTTAACATCTACAAATGGTCAATTATTTGGAACTGTCGACCTGATTTTGGTTGTGGAACAACAAGATGAAGCTTGTAATCTCAGTTCAGGCGATTTATCTGATTGATAATTGAAAATTTGTAAGAAGCTCATGCGTACTTCCCATGCCATCCTGATAAATATGTGTATAATAAAACCCTGATCTAATGTTCTAATGTAAGCAGATAGAAGGTGATGCGATGCAAATTTTGTAAGCCTCCCAAGCCATGTGGATATCTAATTAAGCCCGGAGCTGGGCAAGCTCAAAGTCAAAATCTCTAATATCAACTGCTATATGTGACAATGCAATCCATTGTATGGATCGTGATTGGATCTGTCAACGCAATATTCCTTCTGGGATTGCTCCTAACTTTACGCTGGTCCAGCAGAGCAGTCTCTGATAAATCCCCTTCTTTTGTTCAGGAGAAGGTAGAAGATGATCTGGGGAATGGGGTTGAACAACTGATATATTTTCAGGGTTGTGAGCAGCTGACAATCGAGGATACTCTGAATGCCAGTGAAGAAGTCTTGGGGAAATCAAGTTATGGGACTGTGGACAAAGCTAGGTTGTTGACCGATGGTGGGATGATAACATTGAGGCTTCTCGGGGATAGTTGCATCAGGAGGTCCGACGAGTTCCTGGAGGCAATTCAGGAATTGGGGTTCATTAGGCACAATCATCTTGTTTCTATTCTGGCCTTTTATTCAGGTTCTATGGGGGAGAAATTGGTGGGCCCAGCATATCTCTTCTCACCATATATGTCATTGCAGTGTGATAAATCATTGTCCTATTTGGTGGATAATGGAAGGCCCCAAAACTGTCATTCATGACTTTTCTTCATCTTCAATCTGTGAGATAAAATTTCATCTAACTATCAAGAATTGTTCAAATATCAGTGTCTCAGTCAGAGTAGAAACTTATGACAATGGATCAGTAGTAGATCAGACAAGTGACACAGCTCAAGCTTCAGCTGCACAAAATCAAATAGGTTGGTATGACATATCTTTAGAAACAGATGAGATGGAAAAGGTCAAAGCAGATCCAGGACAAGGGGTTTCTTCTCTCATACCATCAAATGAGTTTTCTGAGCTCCAGACTGTTGTTCCTTGCTCACCATTCATGGAGTTTGCATTAAGTTCTACAAACATCAAACAACTAGGACCACAGTGTTCAGTTACTCTACCCTATCTCTATCTGTCTTTGCTCCAAGATGTTAGAGGGTTTATCAAACGAGATAAAATTGAACAGGTTGTACAGTTGTCTAATGGATTTTATTTGCAGATATGTATTCAATTTTAAACAGGGCAGAATGCTACAATTTTTGCACAGGTCCGAGTTTTATTTTCCCAAATGCCTTGAGGGTGGATTATAATGATGAAACATAATTAATTGCATCAGTAGCAAAGTTCTATTCTTGTGTTTGAGGTATTTTGGCCAGGTGAAAATTAAGTTAAATGAGACTTCTATGGAAGGAGAGTTACAAGCTGAAACCCATCAGGAGGAGATTACAAGTTTAGTCAGAAAGAAAGGAGCTTCATCTAAGAAGCCCTGAAGTCACTTACAAACATGCAGGTAATCAAAATTTTGATATTTTGATTTTTGAAATACTTTTGTTTTTTGGTGGTTTAGGCGAGCCCTCCAGTGCTCATTAACCACCGAAAAGAAGTGTTTTTGGTGGATAAGGTGATTAAATCCAAATATTGTTAACCACAGAAAGTTGTTTTAACCAGAATATTCAAAATTTTGCCCAGATTTGAGATATTCAAGTTGGAATGATGTGAAATCTTCTGGAATAGGATGATTATGAATTATCAAACCAAGTCTAAACACTATTCTTGAAGAAGAAAGTCAAAAAGAAGTTTTTTGACTATATTTGGTCATTTTTAAAAGGGCAAAATATCAGAGGATCTAAAAATGATTTGTACCTGAAGTTGTTGTTGTTTTGATACACGGTCCAGAAAAGGTTTACAGAGGCAGGGTTGCAACCGGCAACACTCTTTGTTGGTGGCTTCACAGCTTGAGTTTTTATTATTACTGCAAACTTATTGGTGGCTTCTTTATGATCGTCCACACAATCCAGTGGATTTTTGGTTTGTTGTTGTCCTTGATCCTTCTTTTATACCTTATGTAAATGCTAGTGGTGGTGCAGCTTGTTTTCCTCATTGTGTTTCTAGAAGGCTGAAATATGCAAACAGTGAAAATCTTCATGATGGAAGATAGTTATGGTAGATGGGCCTATGGACCTCATACTGAGAATTGGAAGCATTGTAAATAGAGAGAGGAGCTTCGGCTAGCAAACCCTGAGGTCTTTGTACTCTTGGAGGTAATCGAGATTCATTAAGTTTTTTGGGTAAGTTTCTGTTTTCAATGGTTTAGGTGAGCCCATGTGTGTGCTCATTAACCACAGAAAAGGATGAATGACTCCATGGCCCAATAATAAAGGCACCAGGTCTGCTAAGTTCTTGGAAACCTTGCAGGGAGGTCTCCATCCCAGTTGGAGCCAGATGTTAACGACAAAAAATGCATTGTCATTTTTGCAAGAATAATGCCTAATCTTGTAACGAAATTTTTTCCAGATTCCCTAGATCCAAATCCAAATCTGATTGCACCATTGGAAATATTATGATCTATAGTTAAAAATCGACTATTTGAACGTGTAAAACGGACATTCCATGGCTGAGAAAATTGATTTTTCCCGAAGGCAGTTTTTTCTGAAAATTCTGACTTTCGGTGGTTAACTCACCCAGAAATTGTTCCAGACAACCACCGAAAGCCTGTGTGCGTCCAGAATTGATGAGTTTTTGCACAGATCACGGATTTTTGATATGAAAATATTTGGAACCTTTTCCAATGCATGTCTAATGAATTATCAGATCCAGATCAGCAGTATTTTTGACATATGATGGAGAAAGGAGTTATTTCAAAGGTCTATGGATAATTTATGTTGAACTAAAAAGAAGGGTATTTTGCCACCTCAGCCAACTCGACTTGGTCTCCATGGGAGAATGATCTTTTAGCCTTGGAAGGCTGTATACACATCACCAACAACCAATTGAGACAAATCTGGGATTGACCTCATTTTGAGGAAGCATCCCACTTCTTTAGCAACATATTTCTACTTGTTATTTTGGGTTGATTTGATCCATGTTTTTAGGATCAAAGAACTGTTTTGTAATGCTATAAGTATTAGAATAGAAGAAGAACTAGAGGTTCGATTTTGGATGCTACCATGCCGCTACTGTAATAAAAAGACTCATTCTTATTATACTAAAGATTTCAAGCTTCCCTCAGTTGTGTTGTCAGATCTCTTTCTCTTGTCTCTGATGTCTTGTGAGTAAATGTTATTTGCTAATGCTTATTTAATCTGTATATGACTGTCATCTCATATGTTGATTGATTAAGTCGAAGATCATAAGATATTTCTGGTTATTTAACCCATTGTGCTTGTTGGTATGAAGTATAATCTGGTTCAATAGCTATACTCTTTACCTTTTTATTAAACCATGTCTGACTGCATTGCTAGAAGGCCTTGGGAGATTTGGTATTCCTAGACAGTCTTAAAAAACACAGTCCAGCCCCTAGATATTCATCTTGATCCACAAAACACACCATATTAAGAAAACATTTCCAAAAAGAGTTAGTTACCAGGCATCTCCGACTTACAGCCTAGGAGAGTTTCCTGGAGTGATAACAGATTGCATATAGCTTGATTGAGGCCCCAAAATGAATCTCCTTGATGATACCTTTCCAACAGGATATCATACGCCTATAACGAAAATCGTATGCAAAAGTTAAGACCCCGGGAAGTTAATGTACTAACTTACCCAAACGTGGCCCACATGATTTTTGGCGCTTCATCTCCTAGGGTTAGGTTTTTGGATGTCTAGGGTTTTTGGCATTCCTATTTACTATAAAAGGCCTTTAGAGCCTCATTTTAATCATCTTCTTGCGAATGAGCATAGCCATCACATCTCTTCTCAGAGATAAGCTGCCACCATTCCAGCAAGCTTGTTTCTGCTGCATTTTACAGTTTCAACTTATTTCATTATTGAATAGAAAACCAGTTTTATTGTATCTCTGTTATTTTGTGTTAAGAATCTGTTAATAATCTGTATTCATTTCGTTCTTCTCATAAAATCCGGATCACCGACGCTCTGAATGGATAGAAAGACATTTATGGTGAGACAACTCGACACCAGACCGTTGGACCGCACCATAACAGACAGAACAAGAGTTAATGAGGCTTCATACCCGTTACAAGCGAACCATTGTCGAGTTACCTATTTATCCCATCATGCCACACACCGAGAACACTTTTCCTAACCAATATTTTGAGCTCGCAAACTAAGTGAATTGTATACAGTGATCATTTCCCTCTTGTTGTTTATTCTACTGCAGTGTCTAAGTTAATTTGACCCCGATCTAATTAATCTCGAGCGCATATGTCCGATGAGCTCAATGCAATCGAAGAATCAGTGACATAAGTACTCCTCGACTTGATGACTGAAAGAGTCATGTCGGAGAGAGGATTGTCTACAGGTGTACAAGCATCGTCGACGAGAGGACTGTCGGCCTCTCCGTCCACTGCTCGAGCCGGACCATCTCGACCAACAGATGAAAAGCGAACCAAGCACAGGGATGATATCGAAAATGATAAACTGATACTGATCATATTACCCGCTTATCTACCACCTCTGAGCGGCGCTATAAATCGAGACAGTGTGCCCAGAGACTTTGAGTACGCCTTGATCACTGTGTACCTCCCAAAAGGGATACGCGCAGTTCGCACAGACCAAGAAAAGATTGCAGCAATGAATTTTAGAGACTTCAACCTCGGCGATAGGAAGGTCTATAACATGCTCACCCCACATAAGCACCTGACTAGAACAAAGATAAATAATTTGAAGATAATTCCCCAGTCATGGACTATGAACCTCGCGCAGTCCACACTACTCAACGTCATGAAGATTCCTCACTTCGAAAGACACCAAGAGGTGAATGCATGTGTCAAAATGTCGTTGTCCTATTACCATGGTGGATATTTGTGGCTAAACCATCGTATCACAGTTGATCTGACCTTGATCAATTGGATCACGGGTTTGAGTATGCACGGCCCTGACCCACAGGATTTCTATCCCAGAAAAACCATGGATCGCGCTCTAGCTCAAAGGATAAAGGACACCTACGATGATGTCAAGAAGGGGACACAAGGAGACAAGGTAGCTTCTATATAGAGTGGCTCAATGTGCCTCGCCTGTCAATTAATCACAGAAAATTTAGTTCGCAAGAACCGACCCACCCAAGTGACTAGTTTTGTAGTCGACCTCGTAGGGAAGTGCGTGGAGGGCCTACAAATGAATTGGGTGAAGTACCTGGAGAACCAATTAGAACTTGACTATAGAGAAGCCTAGGACCAAGGGTGAAAATTTCATTTCAACTGGCTATTGATCCTGATCGCTTTCATTTCCTGGGAGATGTCGGAAGGTGCGACCTTCCCGGACATCGAGCCCTTTGAACCTTTAGCCTCGAAGTTTAGTACATTGTGGTATTCCAGTGACATGAATAAGCAATGGCAGTCAAATGATGTGTTCCATACATACTACAATCAGCTGAAGACAACCATCTAGTCCAAGCCTCGTATGACCCTGAATACTTTACACAGGTTCCAACATTTGGTTCAATTCAGCGTTGATCGACATTTTATTTATATTACAGTGCGTGCCGATGAACATAAGCAACAATTGCAGTCATACTACAAGCTAACGGAGGAGGACTTGGAGGAGATCACCAAGGAATGGTCCCCTGACCTCCTCATTCCAGTCAACCCTGTGGAGATATCCGACATTGACAGTCCAGAAGCTGCGCAGGATACACCCGGACCTAGCAATACAAAGAATATTGACGAAGTACAAGAATTAAGAAGTGCCTCAGTGAAGACTGCTTCCATGTCACCAGCAAAAGGGGGTTATGGTGAAGAGATAGATGGCACAGAGGTTGAACAAATGAGAGGCAAAGTAACACCACCTAGAGAGGAGGAGGACCCCTCGAAGAAAAGGAAGGTTTGCCCCATGAATCCTTCCTCTCGGAAGAAATCAAAAGCAACCATGACCAAATTGCAGACTATCCTCACCCCAGATGACTTCGATTTCATCGTAGCAGCCCTAAAAGATGCCTCGTTGGAGGTAGCAGAGAAGAAAGAGGATAAGCAGGAGGAGATGTACAATTGAATTGAGGTTGAACTTCAAGGGGTGCAACAGGCACTACAGTTCAGCCGCGCATTTTCCACTGTGCCTCTGCCACTAGGAACACCAGAACTGGGAGATGAGCCAGCTCAACTCCACTGAATCGTTGATATAGTCAAAGCTCACCTTCGATGAGCACAGGAAGAAATAGCACAAGACACCCAGGCTTTAGCACAAGTACAGGGAGTCCTTCTAGAGCAACGCAGTACTGCAGAATGGGAAAAGCTTTCTCTCCAAGTGAAGTGGGATGAAGAAAAAGCACAACTGCAACAAAGCAAGGAAAATTTTCTCACAGAGAAACTTGAAGTAAAGGATATGGTCAACAAAGCACTTCGCTCTGTGACAGTCATAGAAGTAAAGATTGAAGAGCGAGTTCCACAATAGGTGGCACAAATTGAAGAAGTGATCGAGCAGCTACAACAACACATCGCAGATTTGGAACTACACACTATGCCCGAAACCCCGCAAGACGTAAGGGACCTAAGAGAAGCAACTTCCCACAACGCAGTTGAAAGACTAAAAGCTCTTGCCCTGGAATGCAAGCATCTGAGTAACCGCAGTGCCCAAACATATGAGAACCTCGCCAAGAATCCAAAGTTACAGTCGTAGCTCCAGGAAGCGAAGCAACACGCAAACACACTACAGGCGCAACTGAAGGCCCTATCGACCGTAGAAAGAATGAAACGGTCTCAAGAGAAACGCACCGCCCAGTAGCAGATCCATACGATTCAAAGAAAATTTATGGAAGTAACTCAACGACTCCAACCAGTACAAGATAAGGCGTGCCAATTGTTCACAGAGGTTGAAATTCGAGGAGCAGATCTAGAACAGGTTGTCACTGCAGAAAAAAAGTGCCTAGAAGGGCCAGTGAACGACGCAGTGATCCAGGAGTTCATTGAGTAAGAGGTCGTAGCACAACAGCAAGTCGAAGCAGCTTGAGGCATTCGAGGCAGAACTAGTGGGACCAAAGTGACTTGGGACGAGTCACAAGTGAGTGTTGGGGGCATGTTGGCCCTTGACCAAGTTTTGGGAGATTCTTGGTCATATTGACCTATTTTGGACTTTGACAACCTATCAAAGGAGGAGCACAAGACGAAGCGGAGATCATGGGATCTTGACCCCTTTTTGGGTCTGTTTTGGGTTTTTGGGATTATGTAATGGGATTGGGATGTCGGCCCATGGGTTTACCCATGCTTAGGCCTATTTTGTAATGTATATATAGATGTCTAGGAAATATAGAGAGGGGGGAATGGCTAAGTTCTAGGATCTATGTGATTGAAGGATTGCAAGAGCTATGTGCATATTGTGTGAGACTTGCAGAGCTGAGTGAAAGTCGTTGTAAGAGGTTGTAGAAGGTTGTGTTCTTAGATCTATCGGGGAAGGAGGATCTAGTGAGCTGCGCAGATCTCCTGTCCTAAGCGGAGAAGGGTTTTTGAGGCTCTATGCTTGTAATCGATTACTTGAAGACAATAAAGAAGAAGAGTTGGTGGACGTAGCCCCAGGGTGGGGGTGAACCACGTAAACATTGTGTTGTTCCGCTTTGTGCTTGTCTTGATGTGTTTATAACTCATTTTTGCTAAGTGCTTTGATAGAGATAGACAAATTTGCTTATGCTTTGTGCTAATGATGTGTAAGAATGTTAAATCTAATCTATACGAGAGTGCTTAGTGCTTGATCTGCTAGATATGACCTTCCTATTTTGATAAAGTACTTAAATACATCATATCTGAGTGAATGATGCGATGTTATGTTCTATCTGCATAGTAGTTATTGGTTGAATGTTGATGAACTGTTGATGCTAAGTGCTCTGTTAAGTAATATAATTAGATATATGTGCCTTAGATAAGGTTGCAGACACTTGAGTCCTGCAACCACCCCTGCCTCTACCTCGGGTGAGACTTCATCTACTTCGCAGGTGTTGCTGAAAGGGCCAGTAGTTAGGGTTTTGTTGGTGCGTTGTTGTAGTGTTGAACCCTAGGTCTACCCCTGTGCCAACAATGTGTGTGTGTGTGTGTGTGTGTGTGTTCTCATTGGAAATAACTTTTTGGGAAAGTCCCGGGCAATTTCTCCCATTTCGAGAATGATAACTAGTGTAAAGTGGGTTGTGTTGACATAGTGTGTCCAAACTTGTGGAAATCAAACCAAGGACCTGTACATTACATTATATTATAGGCAACATTGTGACAACAATGACACAAAGAAAATGACAATAATGGAACTAGATTCTAGTCTTAGGGGTTAGCTCAATTTCTTTGTGCCATTGTTATATATATACAGCCTGAGTGGGCCTAATGGTTAAGAACAAGTGTTTCCTCCTAAGAGGTCACAAGTTCAATTCCAAAGGGGGGCAGGGTATGTATACCTCCATAGACTTTACCAATCAAATCACTGGGTGGAGGAGGTTCCTTGTCCCACAAACAAGGGGGTCTCATACACTAATTTGGTGTATTTTATATTTTTTCTTATAATTAAGACTTAGGTCAATGTCGAAACTTTTGTAAATCCCCAGAAGAGATCCATCTGTTGGCCATCCAAAATCTAACTGAACTTAATAGCTGTGAGCGAATCTCGCCACGCCTCATCATGTGTGCTACGAGATACCTCGTCAAACACCCAGAGATCTTTATTATCCATGGCCCCCCAAAAGTTGGTTAACCTGAGTGGAGGGAAATATATTCACATGAATTCGGCTATGAGATGGAAATATACCATTTTCTGGGACTCTACAGGTCCCATAATTAAGAGTTGGAAAGAACTGACCTTCCTAGGGATCACTAATTTATTGGCCAACCAAACTAAAACTTGGTTTTTTTCCAACCCAAGATCCAATCATGGTCATTTACTTATAGTCTAACGATGCTTGTAATGTTTTAATGATAGATTATATATTTTTTCTTGTAATTAATACTTAGCTCAATGTCAAAACTTTTGTACATCATGGTCATCTACTTATAGTCTAATGATGCTTGTAATGTTTTGATAGGTGATGGCCATATATCTCTCATATTCCTAGCAGACAAAAATGTGCTTTTCTCATTGTTATCAGTATGAAACTCACAAACAAAATTAAAAATCTTGATTATCTCTATTTATCGATGTAATTTTTTGTGAAAGCAATATAAAATATTAACACAAACTTATAAAAATATACATTAAGATAATAAAAAATAACAATAAACATTAAAGCCTTTAAAACTCTGAACTCAAACTACTTAAAGAATAAACATTAACAAAACATACAAGTTTGCGATCCACGTTGAAATATAATACATAACTAACCAACCTAAAATTTTAGTGTTAAATCATCCTTTGATCACTTATCCATAAATTTTCTTCAACACTTGAAATTTAAGGGTTAAGATATTGATTAGATTTTTTAATAAAATGTCATGTTTAATATTAATTGCAACTTAAATTTAAGGGTTAAGACTTTGGTTATATGTTTTAATAAAATCTCATATTTAATATTACTTACAACTTTATAATTTATTTGTTACTAAACTTTATTTAGAAATACAATTCATTGAAAAAAAATCCTAACTTTTATTATACCGAATTATTAGTCCTTGCCAAAGGCGCAGAGGGACTATAACGATTGATAATTCGTTGACTTCATATTAATATGTCATTTGACTATAAATTTTCACATCATCTGTATTGTTCGTACTATAGAAGTAAAAACATTATTTTATATATATAAAAAATAAAAATAAAAACTTATATGTCATTGTCTCATTGGAGAATATATTCGAGGTCTTATTGCCAGCTTCGTTTTTCCCAATGTTGTAAATGTGTAGATATCCAAAGTTTTGAGCTTAGACGCCCCTTTTTAATTTTTATTACATTTTTACTGAAATGTTTACAAACTGAAAGTTCTGAGCATGGACGTTGTTTTTTAATGTTTTTTTATTATTGGTCCCTGTCGAATGCATAGAGGGACTATAGTGATCACATATTAATATGTCTGTTTACTATTATTATTATTATTATTATTATTAGTCCTTTGTATTTGTATTGAAATGTTTGCATACCGAAGGTTTACATCATTGACACTTTTTTTGAGGTGTTTGAATAGGCTCGACATCTTAAATGTTTACATAGCACGAGGTCCTGAAACAGGCCTGACAACTTAAATGTTTGCATACCGCAAGGCCCTTAGACAGCCTGACAACCTTAAATGTTTACCTAAATAGGCTTCTCGGAGTACATTTTTCCTTGAAATTTTCCATACAATGTTGCAGTGAATTTGGACAATATTGTTGTCCACCGCCAGTTGAATAGGCATTGTATGTTTCATACTTATTCTAGGCTTGGAATGCAATTTGGTCATCGTTGAAGCTACATGCATTGTTTATTGGTTCGGTGGGTGCTTCTTCTTCGTTGGTTCGTCGGTTGTTGCTTGTTGTTGTCTGGTTCAACTTTGCAAAGTTGGGGACCCGCACTTGTGGTTGGACCTGTTGGTGATTGTTGCTTTCTTTTGTTTACTTCAACTTTGCAGGGTTGGGGTCTTGCATTTGCAGTTGGATCTATTGTTTTTTTTACTATGCAGGGTCCAGGTGTTGCACCCACAATTCGACCTGCGCTTTTGTCATTCATTGTTTTAGAGTAAGTTTCGATGCCATAATTTCATTTTCTATTCCTTCTTTGTTGTTCAGTGTTTGCAGTTTGCAAGTAAGAATGTTTTCTTATTTCTACTGGCATGCTTGTCATATGTTTATGGTTCCTTCTGTGCTTCGGCTGCAGTTTGGTAATCGTTGGAAATACATATGTTGTTTACTGGTTCGGTG
>SNQJ01S0257428.1:0-12449 GCA_010110895.2 Picea sitchensis
GGGGGGTGCTATTCCATTTATTTTGAGCACAAATACCCCTATCAAAAATCCAAGGACCTAGTTTTTACAATTTTTGCTCAAAATAATTAATTAATTAAATAATTAAACCTCCAAACTTAGGGAAATTTAATTAAAAATTAATTAATTAAAAAAAACTAATCTAGACTCGATGGAATTCTGTGAAACTTTAAAAGATGTCTTGCATGGTCATTTACAATGATTCCCTACAATAGTTACCAAAATATAAGCCCACTAAAATGTCGTTCACAGCTTTGGAGGAATTATTGCAAGTGTGAGGGAAAAACTCAAGGGAAATCAATAAGGCTGAAAAGACGAATTGATAACCCGAGGATAAAAAACCCTCGGTGAAAGGAACTCTCCCATTGAACTGATCCCAAGGTAACTGACCGAGACATGACTCATGCAGACCTATTACATTATTAACCCACGCAGGGGTGCATAAATTCCAGTTACAAAAATAATTGTTGGGGACAAACAATGCCCTATAGAACCAAATTTCTTCGACAAATTTGCATCTAATGATGCATTTATTCATGGCACATGGAGTTGACCACCGATTTTGGAGAGGTGGTCAACAGGTGCATTTCTTGAGGAGAGGATTAAATCGTTGAGAGGGGTCTTGAGATATACATGAATTCCTTGGATCCTAAGGCCTTTTCGGTGCAGCAAAACATAAATTCTATGTAGTCCATTGATTCCCTTGGTAGGTTGATTTGAGTTTTGGTAGAGATGGAAAATTTGTTGTAGCATGATTATCTGCACATATTCCATAAAGATCAATGTTATCTAAAGGACATTCTTTTAAAGGGTGCCTTTTTCTACATTTTGGACAATAAATAGTTAATGATGCATCCTCCACCTCTTTCCTTTGCCTAATTTTCAATGTATCTAATTGAGAGCCAAGAGTATTGAGAATGTCTATTTTAAAATTGTCCAATAAATTGCTAATCTCTACTCTACTTACCCCACCGGTAGCTGATTTGTTGACCCTAGAGATAGAATCCCTAGGTCTCTTACATAAGTTACAAATTTCCGGATAGGTTAGGTGAGAAATATCTCCTTTACCCATTAAATTAAATACATCAATCCATCCATCTCTAATTCCCCTAAGTAAAATGACTTTTAGAGTATCCAAATCTAAATGGTTTTGCTTTGCTCTTTTAACAATATAATGAAATATTTATATATAATCTCCAAGGCTCTCTTCTTCTTTTTGTGTAATTTTAAACATTTCTTCTCTCACTCCTTGGTTGGTACAATAATCATTACATTTTTCAAGGAATGTTTTTCTCATCTCGTCCCATGTTTTTATTGCATTTGTTCTCAGACCCATAAACCATCATAATGCAACATCCTTAAGTGTGGCTAGAAATAACTTCAATTTTTTAGCATAAGAAGAACAATCATAGCTGCGACATAACACATCAATTTCAAAAAGAATTTTTTTTGGGTCTTCGGTTATCATACTGTGAAAGTTGGGCAATGTCGAAGGTGGTATGTTCCTCATTTAGGCTACAATTGTTGGATATAAGATTGGAAATCCAAATTCATTATGAAGAGTTGATGTACAAGTTTCCTCTTGCCTCTCTTGTCATTCTTCCTCTCCACCTCTAGGTCCTCTTTCGTCTTCTCGATCACCAAATATTATTCCATACATATTGTCTTCTCCAAGATGCATAGAGTCTTCTGATGGAGCAGAGAATTTTGGTTCTTCAATGGGGTTTTCTAGAAACACAATTTTAGGCTAAACACTAAGTAGTTCTTCTTCTTGAGTTTTGGCTAGAAGTATGACAACTTGTTGTGAGGTTGATGGAGCTTTTACTATTTTAGAACTGCCTTCTCCAACTTTTCCTTTTCCTTTTCCTTTTGTTTGTGCAGTCACAATCCTTTATGTTCTTCCTCCTCTCGTAGTTCTAATTGCAGAAAGGTTAGTTGATGGTGTGGCTCTTACAGTACCACATGATGGAGTGGGTGAAGTGGTGTTTGGTTTACTTCTACCACTAGTAAATCCACTTATATTATCTCTGCGCCTATTCATGCATTCTACTTATCATGATTTTAAATGGTTGAAGAGAGACTTGCTACAACCCTACTTATACCGAATGTGTGGGTTCTTACCTATTGTATTCTCGTCTCTCTTCCCATTCATTCATTCCTACATGCATTTAAAAGAAAGAAAAAGTAAATGCCTCTTTGCATTTCCATGAAAACGGCTCGAAAAATGTCAGTCAGTCCAATTAGTTGAACTCTCTTACATTAAATTATTGACCTCGGGATCACAAACTGATCAAATGCAATGAAAAATATATACATGTACTAGTTCTAATATGTCTAATCATGCATAAGGAAAAAAAATTCACTGCATTAGCTGAAAAAACGAAGTTTTGTTCAACTGCAGAAAGAACAGATCAATGCTTAAGAATGTCAAAACAGAGGGATAAGAACACATAAATAATTCTAATATTTAAAACCACCAATTTACTGGACTGTTAGAAAATTCCCTCAATCACTTAACACCATGAGAGTTCCTCCTGATCACAACACTCGATTATTCAATTGATGGTCTATACTATTTACTTCTATGTAAGTGTTGTCACCTAGGTCTGCACCCCTGCGCTCTTCTATCTTTCACCCTATCCATCCATCAATGTTGAGCTTTATCGTTGCTTGCTTAGCCTATTCCCCATTTTTTATTCTTCATGACCTCTGTTTGTCATTTCTTATTTGCACCGCCTGTTTTCTTTCTTGAAAAGGATCACATATTCTGGTCTGACTTTCGAAGACTCGTCATCATATTTTCCACTAACAAAGCACTGAGTAAGCCCACTGAGTATTTTGTGTGTGCGTAGGAGATATACATGTTCGACAAATCCATTAAAAGCTCAGTAAGCTTCTGCAGAAGCTAGCAGCCAATCAGAGAAAACCATGTCAGACGCAAAATACATGCAAACAACAAGTTGACAATTGCAACAGTGGAGATCCAGTAGGCCACCCATATCGACAGTTTTCGTGCAATCAAAGCGTCGAAGTCGCGCAAGGATTAAAGACCAGATAGAAGTCCGGAGAGCTTGCCACGTCAACTGGGTCCGTACTACTCTCAGATATTTCCAAGCACAACCTTCATAGACTCCCGAAGCATGAACACTCGAAGTCCCAAAGTAAATATGGATCGTCCATCAACGAGCACATGCAACGACATATCTCCCACTTCGGATATACAACACTTCAGAGGATTGACTTTCAATGGTGAGGATTCAACCTTCAAGCTAGATTGACGGTTCCCATGTGATCGGGATTTCAAAGACATGAAGAAAAGATGTTTTGTCATGGAGCACCTAACTCCAGTGCTAATCACCATCGACGGTAGCCTTCTCCTCCAAATCAACGGTCCTCATTGCATTTCAGACCCTCCCTCCCCAAACTACTTACCACCTACACCCCCCTCTGGAATCCTGTCGGATTGCCTCTCAATACCACCCCCCTCACCGCGCACCATATGTCCTCCACTCACCTCCACTCACTACTTTCGCTCCTCTCACCACTCGACACTTGTCCTCCACTCACACTCATGTCACCTCTCGCGTATCTCTCTCGTCTTTCATTACATTACACCTGTCTTCAACCGTCTGATACCGTCCACCTCTCTGTGTCTAGTCTTCCTCTCACCACATGCCACCTATCAATATTTCGCCCAGATCACAGATCACAACCATATCAATGGCCATGGTTCATTTCAGTGTCGCAACATGCTTTGCTGTTAAAACCCTTGAGCGGGCCGAAATTTAAACCATGGTATCGCGGGGGAGCTACATGGAAACTTGTAGGGGATTTCGGGCCCAAAGGCGGTGTGGACCCAAACCACCCTCGACAACACCCGAAATCACATGCTTAGATGATGTCAGGTCACCACGTCATTCGCCTCCACTCATACTGTTCTCCTGTTGGATGATCACCTTCACGCACTCTAGTTCACGACCAGTTATGTCTTCTCCATGTCCGCTTGACTGACAATAATACAATTATCTAAACAATACATGTGGTGGTTAGCAGGGCCAACACAAGGTTTTTTATCTATCGAAAGTTCAGTAAAGCAACAGATAAGGTGAAGATTTTCCTATGTGGTTGGTCACCTCCAGAGATCTCAAACAATTCCTGAGCATGTCGAAGCTCGATACAAAGCTCTGTTATGTCACTCCGAGTCCTATTTTTTCCAATTCAGTTACTTCAACACATGCATCAATTCAGTCTCAGAGACAGTAGCAGTTTCGGTTGTTCAATTCCATAATTCCTTAGGTTGAATTAATAAGTGGTATTTTGTGTGTGATAAGAACCACTCTTTTTTATTAAGTCCAGTGTGAAGTTCACACGTTGTACTCCATGCAATATCAGTTAGATTAATGAGTATGTTCTACAAATAGTTACCTAAAATTAGGTCTCAGTCCCGTAAGGTAGAGAACCTCTGCAACTATGTTAAATAGGGAGTCTTTGAATGTTTTAGGGGTTGGGAGTTTTCGGAAGGAAAGTAGAAGCAACAAAAGGATTGGACCTACTTAGTTAACTGTAAATTTTTCTACCTAGTGAATATATGTTGATGACAACTATGTTTCTTACTTAAATCTTTATGTGTTGATTCTTATCTTGAATGCAGATTTCGTGATGTGTGCAATGTACATTTCCTTATTCTTTCAGCTATTGTTTTAGTTTATCTTTTGTTGGTTATGCAACCTGTTATACAACTATTGTTCAGTGAAAGATCCACTATTTTGCAACCTGTTGAATGATTTGCATCTAGATATTTATCTAGGTCTTGAGATATCATATTAAGTTTTAGTTTCCGCGCAGCAAGTGGTTCATTGCATTGCTTGTTGTTGTTTTTTGTGTGTGTCTTTTCATACCCTCCATTGTCATTTAATACCCATGCCATTAGCAAAGGAGAACCTACTTTTACATTGTGTGTTCTGCCTTGCCAGAGCACCATCTTTGAAAACTTGTCCTTAAACTTACCAACAAAACCAATGTATTAAGGAATAATCATTCCAAACTGATAGGTGGCCTAGATTTTCCCTTTAGCAGTCAGGTGCAGACCTTAGGACAAACAGTAAGCATAAATGAAATAGGTTGCAGAAAGGAAATGAAAAAATTGAGAAATCACACAACTACATGTATGAAAACACAATACCAATCATGCTTAAGAAAATGAATCATGTGCTCCTCCTCGAGGTAGTGATGATTGTTTTTCTGAGGATCTAATCACTCATTTTTATACAATAGAAACATGATCGTTGATATCCAAACTATACGGATCTCTAAAACAATTTTTTATCATATTACATATGCGCAGATTACCAAATCGAATCTGGATATTTCATGGATGTATGGATTTATCTTGATCATCCAAGTATTAGAGAAATTCATGAAAGAATGCATGAATTTCTTTGATACAATATCATTCCCTCTTCGTTCTTTGTTCTGATGAAGTCTAGGTTTGCGCATTTTTTCATATGTATGCGTTGACTGGTAAGTTTGACCTTGCTTCTGATCCAAGATGGAAAATCCATGGGCTATGTTGACAAGTGGATGAGCTTCATTGAACGTTTTTTTGCCTTCCAGATGTCAAGGTTCAGTCCAAGGCTGACCACGTCCCTGTGGATTAACGAATTTGATGCAAAAACTCATCTTAGTAAACAAGCTACAAAAATGTATTATGAGTTGCTATAAAATAGAAATATTTTGTAACTACTCATTACAATAATAGTTAATTAAATCACTATGCACTAAGAAGAATGCAATTAAACATAAGAATGGACAAATTACCTATAAATGTCTTCAATGCATAATTTGTGTAGCCAATTATGTTTTTGTGGAAAAAATGAGTGAAATGGAATATAAACGAGGCATAGATATAGGCTTTTAAAGGGAAGTATAAGATAGAAATGTGATAAATTGAGTCAGTTTTGAGGATTCAACATAGGGCCCAAGAGTGTTTGCACCTAGGGATCATTTTCTTGAAGGTTTAATCCTAAGGCCCAATAGGGTTTTAACCTTAGGGTTTAGACCTCATTCTTCTTATTCATCTAGTTCAATCTTCAAGGTATTGCATGCTTGAGTCCACAATCCCTAAAAGACAATGGCACTAGTCTAAAGTTATTCTTGTGGTGAAAATTGCAATTAGAATTAGTATTATATCTCCCTCAACAATCCTACTAACTTCCCCAACCCTAATTTTAGCAAACAAATTTTATTTTTTGCTGCTATTACAAAATTTTGCGAGAATCACTAATTTTTGCTTTAAATTGTTGCATACACACTTGGAAAAGTAGCTTAGGATACTCAAAATTTACATCTAGAAATTGAATAATATTGTACATGTTGAAGGCTTGTTTTTCATGCTAAATTGATACATGTTTTAGCATGGTTTCTTGTTGTTGTTGCAAAATGTTAATTGTTGTTGTACATTTATTTTACTTCTATAATTTGCAATAACCAATGAGTTTATTGATCATCTAGTGTCTAAGAGATCATTTTTTAGCTTTATAACTTGCCAATTGTCTATATTATGCTTCAAATTGTTTATTATCTTGTACATGCAAAATAATTACCTCATTACCTTTATTTCCTCCCCTACACATAGACCTAACCTTTAGGTGACAAACATAGGGGGTTTTAGGCTCGACTAATATTGCTAATTGATCCATTGAGGTCATTAGGGAAGCTTCCCTTGTGGTGGATCTCATTCCATCACTAAAACGAGGGAAGTCTCTAGTCAGGTGACAGTGGTAGATACTTCCAATTGTTACACAAGATTGAGATCTTGCAGAGGGATTTTCATAAGTACAAATATTTTGTTAACATTTTTGTGTTGTTTCCAGAGAGGATTGATTCATTCTCCCTACAACATTTTTCTGGTAAACTTAGAGTGAAGCCCTTATCCTTAAGTTTACTCGGCGACTGCACTAAGGGTAATTAGAGGATACTCAAGTTCACAGCTTGAGTCATGTATACAAGTAATTAGAGGATACTCCCCAACAACTATGAGACAAGGTTATCTCAATCCCTTCTGCTTTCCAACTCTACAATAATACAAAACTCTATTACATTGATAGTCTGGTTCTTACCCAGATCTCAAGATTCAACTAAGCTAACAACAGGAATGATAACAACAATGACTCTAGCAACAACAACAACAACAAAAACCCCATCCTTTCATTAACAAACTCATTACAATCATATCGATCTCATATATATAATCCGATCTAGGTTTGTTGGTTGAGAACCTGAGACTTCTCTCTTCTTCTTGATCTTGTTGCAACTCCTTTCTTCAAAATTGATGTTGCATTGTCCTTCCAACCACTTTTTATTTCTTCCTTTACTCCATTGTCTAGCTCCTCAGCAACTTGCACAACTTCTATTCACCAAAATGAAGCTGCAACATAACTTGTGCAACTTATATTCATCAAAACGAAGGGCTCAACATGCTCCGACCACAATCCTTGACTCGTCTCAAGTCAAATATTTGGCTCTTCTGTGGTCTCTGGGTTGGCTTGTTGTTTACCTTTATCTTTTGTCTCTAAGTTATTTCCACTTCATGCTTTAGTGATTTCTTCTTTGGCTTCTTCAAACGAAGGGCCCAACTCAGGTACTAGTTCTACATCTCTTTTCCTAACGTCTTGGAAGTTGTCCACTTTGTCCTGCCACTTTCTGGCAAGTAGTGAAGCTTCAACAAAAAACTATTGGGTGGCATCTGTAATCATTATTTTGTCTTGGATGCAACTAGAGAGTTCCATTACGAATCAGATATGGTGTCCACTTGGTGCATCTGTAGATAAGTTGTATGGACTATAGGTTGAAACTCTCTTAGTTATTTCTTAGTCACTATTTGAGCTTCAAACAGTTCAGTCAGATCATTGTTCGTCTGTTGGATCTTGTCAAATTTTTCTTATTTTTCCAGCGGATCCAAGGTGTTGGATGCTTCTTCATTGAGTGATTGGATCTAGAAGCGCATGTCTTCCCATGTTTGGTTGCACCTCGAAATGATTCCCATCCAATCACTAACCTCTTTGAAAATGGTTTTGCATTCTGCAGTTCTTTTATGCAAGGTTACTCTTGCATTGTTTCCTTCCAAAACCACTTTTTCCAGTTGCTCTTCTAGCTTCCCGAGTTGTAGCTCAGCTTCTCGCTTACTGTCCCTCAACTGTACTTCGAGATCTTCCACTCATTCTACCATCTCGGACCAAGATAATTGAATTAATTCAATCTTCTCTTCAAGCTCACTTGTTGCGTTGGATTCTAGCAGCTGAGGCGTTGTCTCTCTGATCATTTTCCAAGCCTCTGTTAACTTTTCCTTCACCTTCTCGAATTTATGCTATGCCTAAATATTTAAGTATTCGTCATGCATTCTTCATGTCTGCACCAAGATTCATTCTTTCTTCCATAATTTGGCTTCTCGTTCGGCCTGTTGGATCCTCTACTCCAATTGCTTGGTTGAGGCTCTGATTATGCCCACTAGTTGTGCTATCGACAATTAAGCGATGTCCCCAGATGAAGTAGTGGCGTCCAGGTGTAATCGGACTTGTAGTGGCAGTCCACTAGACATCGAATGTTATGAGGGTGTGTCCACCTCTTTGTCCCTTGGGGATGGACCTTGTAGTTGATGTGCAAGTCTAGTCTTTAGAGTCGTTGGAAGTAGAGGAAGAACCTTTGTCTTCACCAGGAAAATTTGTAACAACTCTGCACATTGTTGTGGATTCTAGAGTGCTGGCTCCAGTTGTTCCTTCAGAGATGTTGTGCTCTGTCCGGATGTTGTTTGGGGTTTTGTCTAAACCGATCATGTTCCTATCTTTGTATGTAACAAAATTGTTGGAGTCTCGCTTCTGGGAATCAGAATCTCAATACCGACTGTTGAAAAAGGACTCCAGGTTATTGGAACTTGTGATTCTTGGGTAACTAAGGGAGTTTCGTTTTGTTGGTTTTTTTCTGAAGGAAGAGTGACCAAAATGGGTATCGATGGAGCGACTGGATGGCTCAAGGATTCGGTGGTCAGGGTAATGGGTTCTTCTACAATCTCAGAAGGGTCGAGGATATCTAGCTGCATTGGCTCGACGAATGTGGATCGGGAGGGAAAAGTGGTATCTTGTGGTGGTGATGGGGCTTATGGTGGTGATGGGGCTTGCTCAATAATGATGGTTGAGAATGCACTGGAATCAGGCTCAGGATCATCTATGATGTTGATCACAGTTTGGGCAACTCGAGAGGATGATCTGGTATAAGGTACGATTGAGGATATTGGCTATGGATTCAAGACCTTTACAGGGCAAACACTTGTTCCTGGTTTCTTATTTGAGACATCCCCTATGAATGCAAATGCTAGTATTTCGTTGACATCCTTCCCTGATAGAATGGCATGTTATGGGAGTTGTGGAAACATAGTAAATGTCCTCTTATTCCACTCCAGAGGTTCCTCATCCTCTTCTACTTCTGAGTCCGACGGCATTTGGACCTTCTACTTCTTTTCTGCTGGGTCAGAACTCGGCCCCACTCCTTCTTCCTTCCCCTTTTTCTTCAGGAGCTTTGGTGGCAAGAGATAATGCATACCAGACATGCGTGGTTTGCGGTTGATGCCACTCCATGACATGACTTCTTTGTCAAATGCTTCCTCATTAAGGTAGAAAGGTATCAACCTTGAGTGGAAGTCCTCGTGCCTCGCATGCCTTGGCCAGACAAGGGTATTGTGGCGGTTCAGGCCAAAAGAGATGTTCTAGGTGTTGAGATTCAACAACTCTTGTGGTATCTGCCACTGCTGACTTGCATCAATTAACTGATTGTACCACTTTGAAAATGCCTCATTGATGAATTCCAGGTTCTCTTGATCTGACCTTACATGCCACGATTCAAACATTTTTGCAAGGTGACCTTTTTCCACTTGCGCCAATTGTCTTCCCATGGGTGGCCTCAATTTCCACATTGCAAAGGCTACTAATAGGTATTTGTATGTAAAATTTATTCCTTTCTCCTGATATTCCTCACAAGCAAATAGAAGTTCCTCTAATAGGTAGTTGCACCAGTTGAACACAACTACATTTGCACAGAAGTCTTCTACTGAAAGAGCGTCCAAGGTGCATTCGCCCTTATAGTAGGAATGCATGACCTTAATCGCAATGAAATAATAGGATGTCTGACTTATTTATGGGATAATTGGTTCAATATTCCTTGTTCTCCCTCCTCTCTGAGTATGTAATTTTTTGTACAGAATGACTTCGCCCTTCCTCTTCTCGTGCTTGCTCGGGCCTTGAAATCCTTTGGACACATCCTCACCCTTGAGGGATAATCTGGTGAGTTGGTGGATGTCGTTTGCATGAATAATATATCTTCGTTCAATCCATAGAATCTTGTCATGCACTCGACTAATCAAAAATTTTGTGCACCGTGCAACCTCACTAGTGGTCCCGAAGACCAGTAAATCCCTGAGGTCATAGGAGTATAGATGCACATTGTATCTTTAGTGTCTATACCTTTTTGTCAATATAATTATGGATCCATAGTGTATTTTATGGCAGCCATACCTTGAAAGTCTTTATCACTCAAGCATAGGTATGCCTGCCTTGGGTTTGAAACATGTCATAATATTTGTTTGATCGTTGTGTGCATCTTCTTCCAGGTTCTCTGAGTCCATACCCTTGCTTTAAAAAGTCTATAAAGTACTTCAGTCATCAGTTCCTGTCTTCTAACTTCACACTTTGGGGGGCAATCTGTTACACATCAAAATTACTCATTATGATGATGGCCTAGTGTCGTCATTACCAAACGTCGCAAGTGTCGCATTTCACCCACAAGTGTCACAAATATCATACTGTCATCTTGCCTATGTCGTGGCTCGGATGACATTATCAAGAACACTTGCAACGCACCTCAAAATACTGGTTTTGAAGAGGATAAGTCATTTGACAAAGAGTACAAGTCTTTTGCCATGGAAAAATCCACTCAAAAATCAATTTTGGAAGGCAACACTCCCCTATACACTGTCAGGGAGTACCAATGCTCTGTACCCTCTTTTGGGAGAGCGTTGCAACGCTCTGTGCCCCCTTTTGAGGGAGCGTTGGCCTTTTTGAGCGAATTTTGGACTGTTGAGAGAAATTAGGGAAGAATCCCCTTAATCTCTGAAGTTGGTTGGATTCGAATATGACGTCAAGGCTTGATCTTAGGGAAGATCCACAACTAAAGGAGAAGAATCCTCAACCTATCCCAAGAATCTCTTAAGTGGTTGGGCCTCTCCAAGCCTATATAAGGAGGCCTCCTCATGGTAAAAGGGGAGACATTGTAAGGCATCAAACTTATGATCTCAAAAGGGAGATATCATTGAAGCATCATCATTCTGTGTGTGGATTATTTGAGAAAGGGTCTAGACAAAGAGAGCTTGGTGAAGTTGTTGCACCTACATCTATGGCTGTAAGCTTTTCACTTTGTTTTCATTAATATAAATCTATGCTTGGCCTGTTTCCTTTCAGTTTGTGTATGTTTCATGAACTTGTTTCTTTTTATAGATCTATTATGGAGCTAATCATGGTAGAGTAGGAAGTATGTCTTGTTTTTGTTGCTCATTGTAAGCAGGACCTTCTGAAGAACTTGGAAATCAAGATCAGCATGGATCGAGCAAGGAAAAATGTCGATGAAGGTATTTACCCTTCTTCCTTCTTCTTCTTTGTATGGTTTAGCTTCATGAAAGGAATATCAGTGTCCACAATAGCACTTTTTTGTCTTGGTCATAGGGGTCTAGTATCCAAGAGGAAATCCACTTGCCGATAGGGGGATTCTCCTGTAACAACTATAAATGGACCCAACCAATGCATGCACAACTTGTTTGGATGCTTCTGATACTGGTTGTCATAGAGTAGTACATTATCCCCTTGTGTGAAGATTTTGGACTTAATATGCCTGTCATGCCAAGATTTATTTCTAGATTTCTCAACTGACTGATGAAAATCTGCTAAAATTCTCGCTTCCTCAAGTTCTTTCAATTCTGCAATCCTCCGCACAACCAATCCATCATTTGTCATGTGTGTAGCCTGTGCTATATAAATAATAGGGGTGATAAACTATGTAGGTACAACACCTTATTTTCCATAAACCAAATGGACTATACTTGTGGAGCTTCTTCGTTGTAGTCATGTAAGCTCGCAAGACTATTGGAACTCTATCATCCTAGTCTTCTCTGTTTGCACAACATACTTTTGTCAATCCTCTTTCTAGAATTTTATTTAATGCCTCCATTGTACCATTAGCTTGTGGATGGTAGAGACTGCTCTTATAGTGCTATATAAGGAATTTTCTTGTCAATGTTGTGATTGTGTTGCTAATAAAGTGACTACCTTGATCACTGGTCAAACTTCTAGGGAATCCAAACCAAGTAATGACATTTTCAAATATAAATATAG
>SNQJ01S0257429.1:0-12289 GCA_010110895.2 Picea sitchensis
GAAGGGTGAGGGAACTATACCCTCATCTTCACATAGACTGAGATAGTCTTTTGGAGGTCCAAAAGCTTCCCAATGGGGAGGTGTGATCAGGGGATCAAATTTTGCTCAATTTTCAAAGTGCTCGGAATGCGATTTAAATAGTGCCATTGCGTCCATCTCATCTTCCTGATTCCGGCGGTATATTTAATTTCGCAAACGGATTCCGTATGAAGGAGTTATCGCGATCTGTCCTCCAAGCCAAACAGGCAATTTTTTTTGGATGCTGACTGTACCTGTCCGTACAGTCCGTACGGTCCATATGGTGATGTGGAAGGTCCGTACCATCCATACGGTGACGTGGTAGGTGGATGATGTGGCACATTTTTATTGGTTGATGTTGACGAGTCGTGTGTTGACACGTGTCTGGATTGCTGGCAAATGGGATGAGGACACGTGGCCCAATCTGGAGCTGCCACATGTCACTCATTATTTGGCTATTGGTTTTATGCAAAATATAGTGGAGGCCATGGGGTTCGACCCTTGAACCTCTCACCACACAAACATTCACCCGACCATTACGCCATTATATGTTTCTTGATATGTAAATGAAATTAAAATTATTTAAAGTTGTATTATGTGTTGAATGGCGGGGGGGACGGGTCGGGGCTTAGCCCCGACCCGTGGTCTTGTGGATAACGCATATGACCAAACATTGAAATGGCGCGGATTCATATATATATATAACAAAGTTGTGTGTTAAAACATATGTAATGTGGCGCTCGGTTAAACATTTGCGCGTGGGTTTGATAACCCACGATTATATTATATACATGACTATATTACAATGTATGTACGCGCGGTTGTACCTTTGCGCGGGAGTTACACAGTTGGTTGCACGGTTTTATATGGTTAAACTACTATTTCACCTAGCCCAAGGTTCTATGCACCATGTGCCCAAGAGCCGAGGCGGTTAGGGGCTGGCGCGCCCTTAACCGTCCTATGGTTTGTACCGGTGCGCGGTTGCATACGGGACTGAGTTTTTACGCTTAAATGAGCGTGTGAGCCAGGTTTGCTCAAGGAAGGGTGCGATTTGTAGAACCAGAGACAACAAAGTTGAAGAAGGAGACTTCCAGGAGGCCTAACTTCTTCATTTTTCGACCGATTGAGGTGCCGAAAGAGCCCAGACAGGGGTTTTGGGACGCTGGGAAGCCATTGGAGTAGTCGGTTTATCATTTTGAGCATTGTAAGGAATGTTTTTGATCACTTTGAGAAATTTAATAATAATGATCCATTGGAAGCTAGACCAGGAGATGTAGCCCGGAGAGGGGTGAACTCCTTTATCAAGTTGATGTGTTTATGTGCTGATGTTCATTGTTTATGCTGCTGTCTATGTGTATTTTTCATAAGTAATCCTTAATTTATGTGTTGCAAATTGATCTTGTTGCTTTAAACACATAACATTTCACTTGCAATATTTATTCAAGTTTTTCAAGTCTTCTTCATTTTTAGATCATTGGAGCACGAAGGTGCATCTTGAAGGGCACGTCGCATGAATAAATTATGAGTCAATAAAAATCTAGAAGACCTTAGAAAATAAAATGAATACTTAGACTTTGTTAAAGAACATAATACAAATTATTATTAAGTTACAAACTATAAAACATAACCAAAAGTCTAAGTCTAGATGTTTTGACTAAATAAAATTTATAAAATGGGTTAAGGGAATTTAGATTAAATGAACACTAGTAAAGGGAGAATAAGAATGAAAATCTAGGCATGTGCACAATGTGTGCGTGAAATGAATAAAAATGAATTTTAATTAAAAGAAAATATATTCATGAGGGAACGGGTTGTCAACATAGAGTTAGTATCCTAAGTCAATCAAAATCTAAATCCTAACTAAGAGAAGAGTCCTAATCAAACTCCAACTATAAATTAGTTTGGGGACAAAATACAAGAGGAATTGGGGAACTAAGAGACAACTAGGAGGAAATCTAGGAACTAATTGTGGGTGTGAGGCAAATTGCATAATTATTTAAATTAAAAATGAATAAACATGTGAAACTTGGCGAAAAGTGTGACAATGTGTGTTGGGGTGAATAATATTTAATTTAATTATTAAAAATCAACTAATTGTGCATGAGATGACAAGTGTCAAGATGATTTTCTTATAAAAAGAATGGCGAGGAAGAGAGAAATTACCCTAATGTTGGATGACTAAATTGCTGCTGGAATTTCTATTGATTGGTTTACTTGTATGAGTTAGGCTAGAAACTTTGCAAAGAGGTAAAAGCCTCTCTTTGCGAGGGAAATATTGAGCTATTTAGATTTGGATTTTCTATGTGTGACCCCTTTTTAGCTCAGGGGGATAAGGGGGAAGAAGAGTACCCTTAACATTGGATGGGAGGTACTGGTGAAGTCCCTGGATTAACAGGTGAAGGAAGGGGGTTGCGTAAGTTTCCAGGTTGAATATCATCACCAACTATCAACGAGTCTCTGGTTACGGTATTTAAAATTGCTGATTACTTTATTGTTTTCAAAAATGTATTATGCATTGAATATTGTGTTGAACCTTGGTCAATCGAATGTGTAAAGGATGAGTAGTCTTGCTAAAATAAAATTTTCTAACATTATAGTTTGTCTCATTATATCCATTTTCCATGAGTTCTAGACATGTGTCAATAACCTATTTTATTCATCTGTCCACTAAATTTACTTATTCATATATTCTATCACTGTCCTTGTTGGTGTATCAACGAATAGATTGTTTCTCTGTATGAATTGGTCGATATGGTGATCAAATTCACTTATATTTTTCTTTGTATCCTTATGTATCGATGCTTCTTGTGTTTTGTCTTACACTTTGGTTTATCCCTTGATTATCATAATGGTAACAACCTAACTCTTGATAGTACGTGTTGGCCCTTGACCAAGTTTTGGGAGATCCTTGGTCAAGTTTGACCTATTTTGGACTTCGACAGTCTGTCGAAGGAGGAGCGCAAGACGAAGCAGAGATCGCGGGATCTCGACCCCTTTTTCAAATTTGAGAATATGTAACATGTATGGGATGTCGGCCCATGGGTTTACCCATGTTTAGGCCTATTTTGTAATGTATAAATAGAGATCTAGGCAATGTAAGAAGAACACCACTAGTAAGTTGTAAGTGTGTTGAGTGCAAGTGTTGTTTGTAGATGCTTTGTGCACACTGTGAGAGACTTGTAGAGATAAGTGAAAGTGGTTGTAACAAACTGTGGGAGGTTTTGTGCTGTAATGCAAGGAAGGAGGATCTAGTGAGGTGCGCAAATCTCCTGTCCTATGTGGAGTAAGGTTTTTGTGGCTCTGTGCATGTATCCAATTGAATAAGCTAATAAAGAAGAAGAGTTGGTGGACGTAGCCCCAGGGTGGGGGTGAACCAAGTTTATGCTGTGTTTCTCTGCTTTGTGCTATGTGTTGGTGTATTTATATGTTATCTGCTAAGTGCTTGATATAGATAGATCTTTTTTGCTTTGTGCTTATGATGAATCTAGATACTAGATCTGGCTTATGTGAACATGCTTAGTGCTTGAATCTGCTCGATCTGATCTATTTATTTATGCTAAGTGATTAGATACATTAGATTTGAATGAATGCTATGATGCTCTATTCTATCTGCAGATTAGATATTGGTTAAATATTGGTGAACTGTCGGTGCTAAGTGCCCTGTTCGGTATTAGAAACACATATCTGTGTCCCAACTTAGGTTGCAGACAATGGAGTCCTGTAACCACCCCTGCCTCTACCTCGGGTGAGACTTCATCTGCTTCGTAGGTGTTGTTGAAAGGGCCGGTAGTTAAGGTTTTGTTGGTGTGCTGTTGTAGCATTGAACCTTGGGTCTACCCCATGCCAACAAATGGTTTCGTTGTTGGGACCTGAAACTGTGATTGCTAGGAGCTGAGAAAGAAGAAGCTTTGTGCAAAGATTTGACCTGAAATTGTGAAAGCTCGGTGCATAGAACTGTTTCCTTAGTGTGTAGTATTCTACTTGAATTGTGAAGCTCTGTACCAAGAAAAGAGGTCATATCTGAAGAAAATAAGTAAGATCTGCAAGCTCTGTGCTTTGATAAAGGTAAGAATAGTGAAAAGTTTTAGATCTAAAATCTTTGTGCTTTGTAGAAGTAATATAAGTATAAATTTTTGTTTCAATAGTATGGATCTAGGTATGTTTGATAGAGTCCGTCCTAGATTGGAAACTAGGGCACTGATAGATGAAAAAAGGTTTGATATGCGTAGATCTGATAAGAATACTAAAAGATATGTTATACCTATGCATAGAAAGAATGTTTGGACTAACAAATGGATGCAGGATCCTAGAAAGAAATGTTTGCAAGTTAGCTACTATGATACTAGCGTGCAGTACAAGAAAGGCTGGGGATCATTTAAATGAAAGAGAGGATTAACCCTCTTTTACAGTTGCAAAAAACTAGGACATCTTGCTAAGGAATGCCCTAGGATAAGACCTAGTTGTCTTTGTTGTAAGGCTATGGACCATGAAGTGTTGGATTGCCCTAGAATTATTGCTAAAGTTGAAAGAATGAATCTGAACCAAGAAAACCCTAAGGAAGATCCAGAAAATATGACCGAACCCCAGAAAGAATCAGAAAAAGTATTTCTACAGATAAAAGAAACCCTGAATGACCACCAACATGTCAGCTTATCAGAGATCTTCAAAGAAAAAGCATGCATAGAATCAAGAATAAGAGACTTCGACATTGACTGTGATCTAGATGAGGAAACACAGGTGAATATCATGACATAAAGAAGTTGGGAACTTTTAGGGAAACCTGCTATGACTCCTTCATTGGGAGGAATAGGACTATTCATAGGACAACTGATAACCCTATGTGGAAAGCTCACCCAGATATCTATGAATGCAAATGGAACTTTGAAAAAGGAGGATTTTGAGATTGTTAAATTTATTGAGAACAAGGCCCCGTTTACCATGTTACTAGGAAAACATTGGATTGAAAAAGATCAGGCCAAAAGGAAAGAATAAGAAGAAGTTTTAGAGCAGAAGAAGCAAAAGTTAAAATATTTCATGACTAGAAGGATCACACACTTGATTGAAGAACAGGAGAAAAGATCGAAGCTATTCAACACCAGAGACCATGATGTCGAAGTTGCAAGAACACTAGAAGACCCACATAATATTGAAGTACCTATTCCAGATAAAGAGGAAGTTTCACCCTCGAATCCTAGGAAAGAATCTCAACAGTGAGAAGTAATTATGCCGAAAGAAGTTAAGAATGGAAAAAGGCATACCGAGACGAAGCTCACTGGGAAGAAGGCTAGAAAGCTAAGTAAGAAGAGAGATAAGATCGACAAGTTACAAAAGGATCCAGAAGTAACTTTGCAGAAGGAAAATTTGGAAAATTGGAGCTTCGCCGGAATATCAGAACAACGTCACCTGACACTTCGCCAGGGTGAAGCAATATAGCCATTGGGAATGATATATCCATTCTAATGATGCCCCGAATGGGTAGAAAGGAATTTATGGTTCACCAGCAGACCATTGGACCACACCGTAACGAACAAAATAGAGTTAATGAAGGATCCATACCCATTGCAAGAGATTCATTGCTGAGTTATCTATTTATCCCTTTGTGCCATGCAACGAGAACACTATTGCTAATTGTGAATTTGAGCCCGCAGACTTGTTGATTTTACCCAGTCATCATTGTGCTATTGCTCTCTATCCTATTACAGTGTCTAAATTGCGCCTCGAACCCGAGATTTCCTACCCCGAGCATGTATGTTGGACGAGTTCAGCGTTGCAGAGAAAGTTGTTGAAGAAGTTATGATCAACCTCATGAATGAGAGAGTACAAGCTTCATTGACGAGAACGGTGCAAGCCTCCCCGTCGACTGCTTGCGGAGCCGGACCATCCCAGCCATCAGCAGGAAAGAGAATGAAGCATAAAGAAAACCTTGCGAATGAAAAACTAATTCCAACTATATTTCCCGATTACATTTTGCCTCTGGCTGGCGCGGTAAACCGTGATAGTGTGCCACGTAATTTTGAGTACACCTTAGTTACTGCGTACCTCTTGAAGGGGATACGCGCAGTTTGGGAAGACTAGGATAATATCGTAGCATTAAATTTCAATGAATTCAACCTTGGATATCACAAGATCTATGGTATGCTCTCCCCATACAAGTACCTAACTAGAGTAAAAAGGAAGAACTCGAAGATCGTCCCTCATATGTGGACCCATAACCTCACGCAGTCCACCTTGCTAAATGTCATGAAGATTCCACACTTCGGACAACACCAGGAAGTCAATGCCTGTGTCAAGCTTCTACTTTCGTGTTACCATGGTGGTTATTTATGGCTCAACCGATGCATTACAGTTGACCCAACACTGATCAACATGATCACAGGACTAAGTATGCAAGGACCTGACCCACAGGATTTTTATCTAGGAAAAGCCACAGATCACACGCTAGCACAAAGGATCAAGGACACTTATGGAAATGTTGAGAAGGATATGCAAGGCTACAAGGTAGCTTATATCCAGAGTGGGGCAGTACACCTTTCCTGTCAGTCAATTGTAGGGAAATTAGTAAGGAAGAATCGACCTACCCAAGTCACCGACTTTGTAGTCGACCTCACAGGGAAGTGCACGGAAGGCCTACAGATGAACTGGGCGAAGTGCCTGGTGAAACAGTTGGAACTAGACTGAAGAGAAGCACAAGACCAAGGTTATGAATTTCATTTTAGATGGCTCCTGGTCCTCATTGCATTCGTTGCCTGGGAGATTCCGGAAGGTGCCACTTTCCTAGACATAGAGCCGTCTAAACCACTCACCGTGAAGTTCATTACCCTGTGGTATTCAATTGATATGAACAAGAAGTGCCAGTCGAATGATGTGTTTCATACATAATACCTCCAGCTAAAGAGAGCCATTCAAGATGAGCCTCGCATGATTCCAAACACCTTACACAGGTTTCGACCTCTGATAAAGTTCAATGTCGACCGAAACTTTATCTACATAACAACGCAAGCAGATGAAAATAAAGAACATATCCATTCATATTACAAACTAACATAAGAATACCTTCAGGAGATTACTAAGGAATGGTCCACTGACCTCCTTATCCCCACCAACCGTGCAAAGATATTTGATATTGACAGCCTAGAAACTTCGCAGAATACACCCGAACCTAGGAGGACAAAGAAGACCGAAGAGGTCCAAGAATTAGACAGTGCATCAGTGAATATTGCTTCCATATCACCAGAGCAAGGAGGTGATGGAGAAGAGTTAGATGAAAAAGAAGTCAAACAGATGCAAGGAGACAAGGTTGATCCATTGAAGAAGAGGAAGGTTTCCCCCTCGAAACCTTCTTCCTGGAAGAAATCAAAAGCCACCATGACCAAGATGTAGACTGTCCTCACCTTTGATGACTTCGACTTCCTCATAGTAGCCCTGGACGATGCTTCGCTGGAAATAATAGAGAAACAAGAGGCCAAGCAGGAAGCAATGTATGATACGATTGAAGTCGAACTCCGAGGGGTACAACATGCACTACAGTCCAGCTGTGCAGTCTCCACTGTGCCTCTACCATTGGGAACACCAGATCTGGGAGATGAGCCAACCCAACTCCACCAATTAATTGATACAGTCAAAGCTCGCCTTCGACGAGCACAAGAGGACATAGAACAAGCCACCCATGCTTTGATGCAAGTACAAGGAGTAATTTTAGAACAACGTCGAGCTGCAGAACAGGAAAAGATTGCTCTCCAAATGAAGTTCGATGAAGAAAAAGCAAAGACACAACAAGGAAAAGAATAGTTGCTCACCGAGCAACTCGAAGTAAAATAAGTGATCAACAAAGCACTTTGGTCTGTGACAGTCGTAGAAATAAAGGCAAAGGATCGAGTCATGCAGAAAGTAGAGAAGCTCGCAGAAGTGATCTAGCAGCTACAACAATGCATAACAGACTTAGAGATCTGCGCAGTGCCCGAGAATCCATAGGATATAAGGGATCAAAGAGAAACAACTGCTCGCAACCCAGTTGAGAGACTAAAGGCCCTTGCCATGGAATGCAAGCAATTGAGTGATCGTAGTGCCCTGACATACGAGCAACTCGCCGAGAGTCTAGAATTAAGAGCACTGGAGTCATAGCTCCAAGAGGCAAAGTATCAAGACGAAACAATACAGGCATAGTTGAAGCCCTTGTCAGCTGTGGAACGAATGAAGAGATCTCAAGAGAAATGCACTGCCCAACAATAGGTTCATGCTATTCAGAGCAGAGTTATGGAAGTAACTTAGAGACTCCAACCTATACAAGATAAGGCCTACCAATTGTTCACAGAAGTTGAAAGTCGAGGAGCAGAACTAGAGCAGGTTGTTAATGCAGTAGAACAACGCCTAGAAGGACCCGTGAACAATGCAGTCATCCAAGAGTTCATTGAGAAAGAGTTCATAGCATAGCAATAATTCGAAGTAGCTTGAGGATTTCGAAGTAGAACTTCCCAGATTAGAGTGACTTGGGACGAGTCACAAGTGAGTTTTGGGGGCATGTTGGGCCTTAACCAAGTTTTGGGAGATCCTTGGTCAATTTTGACCTATTTTGGACTTCGACAACCTGTCGAAGGAGGAGTGCAAGACGAAGCAGAGATCGTGGGATCTCAACCCCTTTTTGGGATTTGGGAATATGTAACGGGTATGGGATGCCGGCCCATGGGTTTACCCATGTTTAGGCCTATTTTGTAATGTATAAATAGAGATCTAGATAATGTAAGAAGAACACCACTAGTCAGTTGTAAGTGTGCTGAGTGCAAGTGTAGTTTGTAGATGCTTTGTGCACAATGTGAGAGACTTGTAGAGCTAAGTTTAAGTGGTTGTAATAGACTGTGGGAGGCTTTGTGCTGTAACGCAAGGAATGAGGATCTAGTGAGGTGCACAGAACTCCTATCCTACGCGGAGTAAGGTTTTTGTGGCTCTATGCATGTATCCGATTGAAGAAGCTAATAAAGAAGAATAGTTGGTGGACGTAGCCCCAGGGTGGGGTTTAACCACATATATGTTGTGTTTATCTACTTTGTGTGATGTGTTGGTGTATTTATATGTTATCTGCTAAGTGCTTGATATAGATAGACCTGTTATGCTTTGTGCTTATGATGAATTTGGATGCCAGATCTGACTTATGTGAACATGCTTAGTGCTTGAATCTGCTCGATCTAATCTATTTCCTTATGCTAAGTGCTTAGATACATTAGATCTGAATGAATGCTGCGATGCTTTGTTATATCTGCAGAGTAGATATTGGTTAAATATTGGTGAACTGTCGGTGCTAAGTGCCCTGTTCGGTATTAGAATCACAAATCTGTGTCCCAGCTTAAGTTGCAGACACTGGAGTCCTGCAACCACCCTTGCCTCTACCTCAGGTGAGACTTCATCTGCTTCAAAGGTGTTTCCGAAAGGGCCGATAGTTAGGGTTTTGTTGGTGTGTTGTTGTAGCGTTGAACCCTGGGTCTGCTCCGTGCCAACAGTACGTTGGGATTTGTATTCAATAAATAAACACCAAATGTTGTACACCATATTTAGAAATTTATTGTTAAAAATATACAATTACCTTATGTTGTTCTCTTTCTGTCATTCACAGTTCTGTTGTTAGTAAGAGAGTGCATTCATGGTTTATATGATTGCGTTTCTTTATAATTTGTTCCTAGTTTTATCTTTCTTAAGGACCATAATAATCCTTTCGATTATACTCACCCACTAAATCCCATACTCACAATTACCTTGTAGAAAAGGGTGGACCCTCTGTTTACTTCAGTATAACTATCTTGGTAAGGGTGAGAGTGGTGATAAGTCACAAGTTTGATTCCTCAAAAAAAAAAAATTATGATATTGTGTCGTGAGATTCCCACTATTGAGGCTTGATTAGGAAACTCCTCCTAAGGTAGAAGGGAGATATTTTGCAGTCTAGTTGAATCATAGGTCCTTTCTTTAATCTACAAAAGAAGTGGTTGTATCTATCCCGACAACAGGACAACCCTATCGGTTTCTTCTAAAAACATTATGATATTAGTGTTTCTCTATCTCTCACATAAGAGATGGTTGTCCTTCGTGGGCTCCTTGGGTTTGATTACATTTTCATTTAACAACCCGAAAATATTAAGGGAGAACCCGATAAGTATTGGGTCTTATTTAAAATATTGCACAAAATTGTTAAGGACACTCCATGACATACGACTTGGAATTTGAATTTAAGGATATGTGGCAGTGTGAAGGTTGTTTTGAATATAGTTAGACCTTGGATGGTAGCACTAATAGTAAAAATACCATGATTTTTCCCCGACGTTAATAATAACTCCCTTATACTTTGCATTTAAATTATAAATGGACTGATTTATTTGGAATGTTCTACATTGGAATGCAATTTGAAATTGACGCTTAAAGAATTTTTCATTGTCTGATTGATTGTCTAATAATATCTCATGAAGGATGATTATATGTGAATATGTATATTTAGAGAATGCAACATTTCATTATAAAAGACTGATAGATAACTGAAAGAAAAATCACATGGTTAGTGAGTTATATTAAATTTTATTTAATGAATTATATCTTAATGTTTGGAATAAATAAATTTATATTATTGATTTTATATAACAACTTATATATTAATTATTGATATCAATGATGTCATATCATTGATTTTCATATATACTATCAATCATATAGTATTGCATGATGTAAATAATTGAATTGAAGATAATTTAAGACCTGTTATTGGCATGTACTAGTTAGTGCGTAAGTTGCGAAGACTTAAGTAGGGTAATCACCTTTTAGTAGTATACATTAGTTACGTCATTTAAAGTTACACTTGTTAAATTTTTAGAAGAATAAAAGAGTATATTATTAAATGATCAATTTACCGAAGGGTTGTTACATATGGTATCAGAGAAGGTTCCACTCTACAGCATCAGACCCCTTACAACTTCCAATGCTTATATAATTTACAGATTTAATTACTAATATAAATTGAAATTGTGTTTTGGTAGGTATCATGGTTAGAGGATGGAGGATGAGTAGACTTTGGGGTGGGGGAGGAAGAGGTATTATTCCTCCAAGTACATCCACACCTGAGGTATTTTCTCCACAGGGAGAAGAGAATTTTACTGAGCAAGAGTAGGTTGCAGTTGGAGATGTTATGGGCATGATGAGGTCCTTTCATAGGATGTCATAGGCTCTGATAAATTGCCTTGATCGTGATGAGTTCAGATAGTTTGTTCCTGATGAGGGTTCACAGTGCCCTCTTGTAGTCAATGGTAGTATTAATAGATAAATTGAGAAGGTAAAGTTTCCTGAGTTTTGGGGTTCCACATACGATTTGTTTGTTGAATCCTTGTTGGAGAATATGGCAATGTGTTTTGCATAGTGTGATTATACCTCCAACATGAAGGTCTGCATGGCGGTGTTTCAACTAAAAGGGAGTGCGCTTATTTGGTGGAAGACACTCTTACAACAATTGAATATGGTCGTTGAAGACATGTCATGGGAATTGTTCGAAGAATGATTTTGAGAGATGTACCTGTTAGGTGAGTTCATGGAGCACCATTTGAATGAGTTCAACGCTTTACGACGGGGCATTCGTATAGTACCTAAGTACAAGGCTAGGTTTATGGATTTTCTTAGATATGCTTCAAACATAAACACTGGAAATTTAAAGGTGAATAAGTTTGTGTTTGGTATCAACTACAACATTCATGCTGAGGTGAGGATCTTGATGCCTCAGACTTTGCATGATGCAGTACATAAATATTTTATCACTGAAGAGGAATTGAACAATGGGAGTTAGGGTAGGACTCATTCCAGAAAGATAAGAGAAATGCTAGTTAGATTGTCATAGCAGCAGACACTCGTTAGATAGGTGTCTGGGCACCATGATACACCTAGAGGACCTGTATTCTTTACACCGCGTAGAAAAGATACCCATCAAAGGAGTCTGTATAGAGCACCACCACAACAATAACCACATCATCCTCAATAATAATAGTTGTATATATCTATTCTACAGAACAAATCAGGGCCTCATAACCCTAGACCAACATATTCTTCCTCTGGAAATAGGAGCACCGGTCCTAAGAACAAATGTTGGTCTTGTGGAGAGCCCCACTATCAGAGATATTTTCCTATCGAGAATGTGAGAAATTATGGATCAATAAGATAGATGACAATGGGAGATTTGGGCAAGGCCCATAAGATTAATGCAACATTGAATAACTACTAGGTCGAGCATCAATATATAGTACTCAAGACTTCA
>SNQJ01S0257430.1:0-12449 GCA_010110895.2 Picea sitchensis
AGTCTTCCATTCTTGTCAGGTTTACACATAGAGGTAAATACCTCCTGTGGCTACCATAATATTAACAAGGATCAATGCACAAAGAAGGGTCAATGGTGCAAAAGAAAATCTGCAGGGTGCTTTGAACTAGTGCTTTGACGGTGCAATGGAGTGTGCCAAGATGAAACTAGTGCAACAAAATGGACCGCGACAGAGTGTGCGGAATATTGCACAGAAAGAAACTCTGCAAAGCACCTTGAGCGAGTGTGACAAATTGCATAGTAAAGTGTGGCGAAACAAATCCTGTGTGGCAAGCGATGAAGTGGAATGCGTCAGGATGAACGAAGCGACTGGGTGAGCGCACTATAGGGCAAGTGTGACATGATGACTACTTGTGACTTGAGCTTTGGGCTCTTAATTCTATCTATGTAGTAGATACTCTATAGACCAAAATGTGAGTTGTTGCATAATTTATGAGGAGATGCTATGATAAGACTCAATTCTGTTGCTGAAGATGAGGTGGAGCTCATTCATTGGAAGATTTGGTCCATTTGATTTAGTCAAAGAATGTTCAGCTGGATTTGGTCAAGATTTGTCCAAAATATAATCGTCACGCTTCCACATACTTTATTTAGATTGAAGTGTAACTGAAAGGAACTTGATCTGGTCACAATTTGTCAACATTGTGATTTTTATGCATCCACATACAGGAAGGGGAACTCAGAAAAACACATTATAAATAAGGATGTGTTCTGTTCGATTTGTGCACGGAAGAAAAGAGAAGAAAAAGGACATGTAAAAGTTCAATGAAACTGAACTGGGGATATACCAGATTAATTTTTATGGAGAAAGGTCTAGTTTTGTAAGAATGGATTTTAAATTGATTTCAGAGTGGCAGAGTGGTGCTAGGGTTAGTTGAATATCACTGAGGATTGGTGTTCTCATTATCTGCAACAGGTTGGTGACTGAGAGGATTTTTGTCCTCATTGTTTGAGATAGGTTGGTGCATGAAAGAATTCGTGTCCTCATTGTTTACGACAGGTTGGTGCCTGAGAGGATTGGCATACTCATTTATGATAGGTGGTTTCCTGTAAAGTTGAATAAATTTAAATTGTAAGTTGGGGCTTGTAGAAGAACATAAAGAAAGATGTTTTGTGGTTTTCTCCAGCATTGGGTTTCCACGTAAAAATTCTGGTGTAATGTGTTTTATGTGTTTTGTTTTGTGTTCTGCATATATTTCTGATTAAGTAAGCACTTATAAATAACTTTAATTCATTGAAAGGAAAGAAAAGTGAAAAATCTGATACAATACTGATTCACCCCCCTGCCAATATTGTTGTAAGTTATAATAATTTAAATACCAATGCTCAAACATAAATTGATTTAATAAGTTTTTCTTGAACAAGATGGATTTAAAGCATACAAATGAACGAAAAATGCATTGGTATATTTTTGTTTCAACCCATATGATTCAAACCATAAATAGAGTATGTTCACCAATAAACAACCTACAAGTTTTGATCCAGGTGGATTTTGGTGGCCACCCACATATTCCAACTGGCTCCTCTTGCCAGTTTTTAGTTCAACACGTTCTTCTGTACTTATTTGTAATTGTGGGTTCTACACTTGCGAGGCTATATGAATCTCTACACATATTCTAGGTGGATACTGGTGGCCTCCCATCTAATCCAACTTGATTATTTTGTATGTTTTTATGTCAGCACCTCTTGCTGTACTTCTAGGGCTATTTTGGGGCCCTTAACAATGTTTTTTGGATCACCACTGTCAAACTATAGATATATTCAGAGTTTGATGGTGTAATGTGTAGTTCTCTAAAAGACCTTTCTAATGGGCTATCATGCGCCTAAAATAGAGTTTGTATGAAAAAGTTATGACCCCGGGAAGTTGAGGTACTAACTTACCCATAGGGGCCCACATAAAATTTGGTGTTTCATCTCCTAGGGTTAGGTTTTTGGATGCATAGGGTTTTGGAATTCATGAGTAATATTAAAAAGGCCTCTGGATTCTCATTGTAATCATTCTTGTCATATATATGTGCGTAGCAGCCACATCTCTTCTTAGATATAGCTACCACCATTCGAGCAAGTATTTCAGTTCTACAATTTTACAATTTCAACCTATTTCATTTATTCAATAGAAGATATTGTTAACTGAATATCTGTGTTGTTCTTCATATCTCTATGTTTATTCTATTCAGTCTATTAATCATTTCGTTCTGCTCCTAAATCTAGATCAGGGGTATCAAAGCAGTCTGCTCTTCATTTATTTTTCTTCGTGCATGTCCCCGACAAGATCTAGGTACAAGAAGTTGGGACTCGAACCAATCGAGACGTTGCAATATAGGTCACGTCGAGCCCGAAAAAAACCCATGGGAGAAAAAAACAAATATGATGGAGTAGGAGATCCTTTTAAAATGTTTCTCGAGGAAGCCCTTGCACGAAAAATGAACGAAATGATGGACAACTTTGCACAGATCCTTCAACGACTGCCCACAGGAGAAGCATCTTCATCAAGCGGCCATGCAACCCCCTTCAAGGTAAAGGTAAATTTTGATATTCCATTATTTGAAGGACTGATAGATGCATATGCTGTAGATAAATGGATGAATCTGCTCGAAGGGTATTTTTCAGTCCATAACTTTTCTGATAGGGAAAATATTACTTTTGCACTCCTCAAGGTTGTCCCCCATGTTAAGGACTAGTGGGACACTTACTCTGAGCAAAGGGACATAGAGGAATATGAAATATTTTTGGTTTCCCCTACATGGGATTCCTTCCGATATGCCATTAAATAAAAATACTACCCTCTTGCAAGCTATGAGGACCAATACACTAGATGGACCACCCTGCGTCAAGAAAGGGACCATACAGTACTAGATTTCACCAATATTTTCCATACCTTGCGCACCAAGTTGAGTATAAAAGACTCTGAGCAACATTTGGTTCTCAAATATCGTGACTGTTTGCATAGATACATTCAAACATAAATGGAGTTTCTGGACATCACCTCATTGGGTATGAATTATAGATATGTTGTCAATATCGAGAAGAAATTTAAGCAGAAGAGGCGAGAGTTTGGATCTGCAAACTCATCACAGCCGAAGTAGGGAAAAGGTGGCCCCAACCCACACAACAAGGGACATAGAAAATATGGCCACTCTCAGGAAAACCAGTCCAAGCTGAAACATAAGAAGGGAAATGAGAAGATGAAGAAGGACACAGGAAAGTGGTGTGAATACCATAAAATCCCTTGGCACAACACTGAAGAATGTCACTCCAAGAAGTCACTCATGGCCGAGCTGAAGGATTTCGAGTCAGAGGTCGATTATGATTCTAAATCAAATCTAGAAGGAGGGAAGCAGATTATCATGTTGAACCCAGTGCCACTATCACTACCACCAAATTCTAGCCAAGAGAACCAAAAGAACGAGAGCAGGGGGAACACCTCTTTCACTCACAGATGTGGGTAAAGGGGGTTCCGCTTCATTTCATTGTCAATAGCGGTAGTCAAAAGAACTTGATATCAATAGAGGCCATCAATAAGTTGGACCTATCGATGACACCACACTTGTAGCCCTACACCATTGGCTGGCTTCTCCAAGGAAGAGATCTCTGTGTTAGCCAACACTGCCGTCTGCCCTACGTCATCAAGCCCTTCAAAGATGAGGTATTGTGTGATATTTATCCCCTTGAAGTTTGTGATGTTCTTTTAGGACAACCATATTTTTGGAAGCGTCATGCTATGTATGAGTCTAAACCCTACAAGGTTATTATTACTTTGGGTAGACAATTGTACAAGATACTAGAGGTAGCGCCACCTACCGCTATTTCTTTAATGTCTGCTAAGCAATGTAACAAGGTCATTTCACAAATCGGTAAGTTTGTATTCTCTGTGATCCATGCTCGCAGTAAGAAGAAGGTCGATGCCACATCTGTGGCCTCTACAGAGAGCCTCTCATTGCAGTAGAAGCAAGTGGACGAGATCGTGGAAGAGTATAGAGACATCTTCTCCTCCTCACCCAACGGAGTACCGACACACTACCAAGTCAAGCATCTAATTGATCCAACCCCCGATGCACCTCTGCCTAATGGACCAGTCTATCATCGCTCACTGATGGAAAATGACAAAATCAAGTGTCATATCCAAGAGCTTCTTCAAAAGGGTCACATCCGAACCAACTCCTCCCCTTGTAGAATCCCGATTGTACTGGTGCAAAAGAATGACAGGACCTGACGACTCTGCATTGATTACAGAGATTAAAAAAAATCACAGTCAGAAACCGATCATACCCAATTCCCAGGATTAATGACCTTCTTGACCAACTCAAGGGGGAAAAGTTATTCAACAAGATTGACCTGAAGTCTGGTTACCATCAGGTTCCCATCAAACCAATTGATTTCTGAAAGACAACTTTCAAATCTAAAGAAGGTCTCTTATAATGGTTGGTCATGCCCTTTGGCCTAACAAATGCACCAACCACTTTCATGTGGTTGATGGATGATGTATTGAGACCCTTCACCAACTCTTTTGTTGTGGTATATTTGGATGACATACTCATCTTCAAAAGAACTTGGGAGGAGCACATGCATCATATTTAGCATGTTCTAAGCACTCTGTGACAACATAAGCTATATGCCAACTTGGAAAAATGTTCCTTTGGAATAAACATGGTCCAATACTTGGGATAAATTTTTGATGAGCATGGGGTATGTGTCGATCCAAGTAAGATCCAAGTCAACCGTGACTAGCTAGCCTCAACCAAACTAACCTATATTCATAGCTTCTTGGGACTGGCCAATTTCTAACTATGGTTCGTGTTGGGATTCTCCCATATCGCATGGGCCCTCAGCCACGTGACCAAGGGCACTGTCATGGAAAATTTCATGTCGAGGAAGGAACAACAAAGAGCATTTGATGATCTAAAACATCGCTTGTTCTCAACTCCAATACTCTCCTTGCCTGATCTGCAACAACCATTCGAGATTGAGACTGATGCATCTGACTATGTTGTAGACGTAGTTGTCACTCAACATGGTCATCCGGTGACATGCCATAGTGAGACACTCTCAAATACTTTCCAAAAATACCCTACCTATGACAAGGAAATTTATTCCATTATACAAGCCTGCCGTCAATGGAAACATTACATTATGGGAAAGGACACGATCACAAGCCTCTGCAGTTCATATAGACATAGGGGAATTTGCAGAATGATTTCCATCATAAGTGGTCTAGCTACCTGCAACAGTTCCATATCAACATCAAGTATAAGACATGGAGCACAAATCTTGTCACTGACTGCCTCAGTCGGCCTCCCATGGCTGCACTCACCACTGTGCTCCATTCCTGTGGACATGAGGCATATAAGTGGCCCCAACTTTATCAACAAGATCCGTAATTCACCACTACCTATCATCTCTTAGGTACATGCATGAATGTCACCAATTTTCACATTCAGGATGAGTTGTTATGCCATCTGGGCCATCTCTGTGTTCTTGCAAGTGAGTATGCAAAGTTGATTTGGGAATCCCACTACAGTCGGGTGGCAAGACATTTTGGCGTGGAGAAAATTGTGGCCGTTCTCTAGAAACATTTTTATTGGCCAAAACTTCGAGATGACGTCAACAAGTATATCAGATCTTGCAATTCTTGTGCCATTTCCAAGCCAAACATCAAGAAGCAAGGCTTATACACTCCTCTTCCTACCCCAAAGAAGCGTTGGGAATGCATCTGGATGGATTACATGTCTGGCCTTCCGTCCACCAAGCAAGGCAATGATTGTGTATTTGTGGTCATTGATCAATTTTCAAATATGTCCATCCTCACAGCCCGTAAGAATAACATTACAGTGGCAGATACTGCCAAGCTTTTCTTCGAACAAGTGTGGGTCCATTTTGGGATACCACAGACCATCATCTCCGATCAGGACAATAGGTTCTTCAACACATTTTCGTTGAGTCTCTGGTCACCGTTGGACACCAAGCTCACTAAATCCACTGCTTTCCACCCCAAAATAGATGACCAGATAGAGGTCATTAATCTGATGATTGTGCACATCCGACACATGTACAAATCTAAGCATCTACGTACATGGGATGAAAGCCTCCCATATGTTCAACACAGTTAGAACATGGCTCTCCATAGCTCCACCGACCATGGCCCATTTCAGGTGGGAATGGGATTCCAACTCTTGGGTCCCATTGCTGTTGCACTCCCTCTGGAAACCACACAGACACACTCTTCCCATGTTCAATATGAAACTGATAGAGCCACCATATTCATTGAGCGGATTCAACACATCGCCAACAGGTCCATGATATTTTGCAGAAAGCCAATGCTAAGTACAAGCAACACCATGATCAACACAGGGTACCACACCAGTTTCAAGTTGGAGACAAGGTCTGGTTACACTTGTAGAAGGAGCATCTTACAAGACCCCATCAAAATCTCCACCAACTTTGCTATGGGCCTTACACCATCACCAAGGCTATGGGTACCATTTCTTTTGAGCTAAAAACTCCACCATTCATTTCCTTGCACCCAATGTTCAATGTTGACCTCCTTCGACCATGTTTTCCCTCATTATTGGACACCTCAGAGATTGTAGAACAACTTGCACCAACATAGCTCAACCCTGACTGCATGAAACATGCATCTACTGATCAGATAGTGGACACACAAGTCAAGGGAACTCACCAATAGAGGATCCAAATTTATTGGTTTGTCAAGGCAGTGCAACTCCTACACCAAGGCAAGTGGCTCATCTTGGGCCAAATCGAGCAGAATTATCCTCACTTGATGGGGGAAATTAGCGCAATGGAGACAATTGCTTCCTAAGGGGGGGGGGTGGATTGATCCCGGTGGATATTGGTGGCCAGCCACCTATTCCAACTGGCTCCTCTTGTTAGTTTTTAGTTCAACACGTTCTTTTGTACTTCTTTGTAATTGTGGGGTCTACACTTCCATGGCTATCTGAATCCCTATGCATCTTCTAGGTGGATACTGGTGGTCTCCTGTTAGGAACCAAATATCAAGATAGCATAGAAAAACCTTAGAATAAGTACTCAACACCTTGAAAAAGAGATAATTTTAGATAATAAGCCTCTTTGAGGGGGAAACCTCCTTATACAACACATAAATTTCCAAATACAAGATGATTCCAAATGAAAATGTCTCCTTGGTATATATAAGAGACTAGGAGGTACAATTACAACTAATGGACCCAAGCCGACATAAATAAAATAACATTACTAATGTAATATGCCCTAATTAAGGGGTAATGTGACACTATTTAGGGCTTAGCATTCCCCTTCCCTTCAGACAAGTGTTGTCTGCAACACTTAAGTACTTTTGGATGTTTCTGTATAAAATACTCATCTTTCCAAGTGGAATATTCAACAAGTAGTTTCCTCCGCTTAATGAGATACTCTGAAATGGATCTGTTCCTCAGCTGGCGAATTCTTGTGTTAGTGATAGCTTCAGGCTCCAATATTATTTTTCCTTCCTCGTCAAGTTCTGGAAATATAGTTTGAACTGGGATCTTGTCACCTATAACCTTCTTTAAGCATGAAACATGGAAACTGGTTGTACTTGTGAAGATGCAGGCATATCAAATTTGTATGCCATAGTACTAATATTTTGCAACACCTTATAAGGATGATCTATGAGCCAATTGAGTACCCAAAAAAGATAACAATTATGTCCAAGAATGGATAATGGTTGTAAAATGGGGTCTTAATTGTTTCCACCTTATTTTATTGGCAAACCAAACATTCTGCCACAAACCTTTGAACATTAGTTTTAAGGCCATCCCAAAAAAAATCCATCTTCACCCTATGGTAGGTTTTAAAAAATCCTGAGTGCCCTCCTACTGGAGAGGTGTGCAATTCCAATAGTACCTTTTGTTTGAGTTGGGAGTTCTTACATAAATATAAGCGATATTTGTACCATAGTGAATCATTTTCCATGTAATATCAAGTAAACCAAACATTCTCACAAACCTTTGAACATTAGTTTTACAAGCCATCCCAAAAATCCATCTTCACCCTATGGTTTTGAAAATCCTCGAGTGCCTCCCACCGAGAGGTGTGCAATCTAATAGTACCTTTTGTTTGAGTTGTATTCTTACATAAATATGTTTATATTTGCACTCCATAGTGAATCATTTTCCATGTAAATGTATCTCGATGACCGGGATCCTCACAGAACCTTTGGAATGAGCTCACACGTTGGCCATTCTTCCATTCATCCCTCGATTCTATTAACCAATCAAGGTTTGGATGATCAAGATAACACAAATAAAGTCCTCAACATCTTCATCCTTCTTGAGAGTGCATCTTCCACAACATTTTGTTTCCTTTATAGATGATTTCAAAAATCATAACCCAATATCTTGGTCACCCATTTTTGTTGTTCTATGAAGATAGTCTTTGTCTATATTCAAGACTATCATGATCTATTTTGACCTTTACAAGGCTCCCATTAGGTAAGGGCACCATTTCTTCAATGCATGTAGTATTGCCATCATTTCCTTCTCATAAATGGGTTTGTGTGTCATTTCCCTTGATCGGGTCCGACTCTCAAAAGAAAGGGGCTTTCCTTATTTCATTAGAACAACATCAATTCCATCGAGGCATCACATTCCACAATGTTGGGCTTTGGTGAAGTTTGGTGTGGTCAAGGGAGGAGCTTTGCACATCGCCTCTTTAAGTTGTTAAAAAGCTTTGGTTTCCTCTGGATTCCATGAAAATGCATTCTTCTTAGTTAATTCCGTTAAACCTAACTATTCTTCCATAGTTCTGAAAACTTTATGTGAACTGTCAAACCCAAAAATCCTCTCTAAGATCTCTTCAATGTTTTGGAATCGACTAGTCCATCATGGCCTTAATCTTGTTAGGGTCTTACTCCCTTTGACACCTTCATGAGGATACAATATGACCCAAATACTCACTCCTTTCCACCCCCAAATAAACATTTGTATGGTTTGACATATAGTTGTTTCTCCTTTAGTAGTTGTAGCACCTTTGTCAACATGTCACACATCAATAGTACATTGCAAATTACCGCCTATTTATGAATGCTATGGACAAAATTGGACATACTGTAGTCGTGAGTAAAATAGAGGATTTTTTTTTTTCCATATTTCCCAATAACATTGCAAGTGCGATGCAATACAAACAGATGTCGCTATTGTGACTCCATTGGATTGTCGTCTCTCTTGTGACATTGGTAAAATAGTCATCACAGTTGCAATGTTATGTTCAGGTTTCCTACTCCAATGGTCACCTAGTATTTTGAACAAGTAAACTTTGATTTGGTCAACTATAGTTGGAATTGTGGACGCTATAAAATCTATAAATATGTTTCATTTTACAGGTGTTATGAAGGTTACACAACGCATTAATTTCCAAAAAAGGGTTTAAGCGGTCTCTTGGCTAACAAAAACATATGTTTTTTTTTTTTTTTTTTTTAGTATATGTCTGTGGGGAAGAATGTTAGAAAACATTAGAGCAGGATAATTAAAAAGGGTTAAAAGGGTGACGGTAAATGTTATTTCCCTTGCAAAAATTGTTGTACTAGACGTCCCGAAAGAGTTTTAATAGAAAAAACTAAAAACAATTGTAGAAAATATGGGCACATGGACGTGGGATCAAATGGATATCGTCCCATGGTAATTAGCTATATATACATTCATTATCTATTTTAATATTTATTGTATTCTCAATCTTTTATATTTTTTTATACATGCACTAATTTTTCATGTTTGTTTGTAATTATAAAGTTAGATTTTCCCCCTAAATTTTTGCACAAAGCACCAAGTAGTAGCAGAAATGATGTTGTAGTACAAGATGAAGAACTTGAAGCAGATAATGAAGATCAAGTTAATGATCCCATGGAAGTAGATGAAAATAATAACATAGTTCAAGATGATGGGACAAATCAAATGATTCAAGACTTATTTGGTCATCCAGATGAGGATCATGGGGAAAATAGTGATGGTATTTATGATGAACCTTTGATTGAAAAGGAAAATAAACGACTTTATAAAGGGTCAAGAGCAAATATTCTCTCCACTACATTGCTGCTGGTGAACTTGAAAGTTATGAATCATTTGTTGAACACTTGTATGACACAGATCCTAAGGTATGTAATACGTTTCTTCACATCTACATAAAGGTTGAATTTTCCCCATTTTTTTTAGTGTTAATTAATGTGTAAAATAAAAATGCAATATTTACAATTACTATTCTTTACATTAACTATTTTTTTTTTTATGTTTTAGATTGTTAGGTGAATTTCTGTTACCCTCGTCAAATATTTTACCTCACACATATCAAGATTTACATGCCATTATGAAAGACATTGGAATGGAGTATCAAAGTATAGATGCATGTCTTGATGATCATATTATATATTATGGACAACATGCATCGAAAAAAGAATGCCCGGTATATGGTATCAATAGATATCGAATCGATCAAGTAACAAAAATAGTCACTCGAAAGGTTCTCCAACATATTCCCACAATTCCATGTTTGCAACGATTGTTAAGGTGCCAAATCATAACACAGTTTATGGATTAACATGCATGAAAGAGAATTGAAGATGGCATTCTTCAAATGCCTGCAGATGGTTAGGCATTTAAGGAAATTGCTGCAAAATGACCATAATTTACAAATGAACCTCCTAATGTTAGGCTTTCATTGGCAACTAGCGGTGTTAATCCATTTGGAGAGCTTYGGTCTATTTATTCAGTGTGGCCTATTTTTGTTATCAACAATAACATTCCTCCTTGGATGTCAATAAAGAGGGAGCACATAATGTTGACAATGATTATTCCAGGTATTTGTTTACATTAATTTTTTGAATTTAAATTTTTCATTTTTCTCTTTTTTTGCATAACATATTTTATTTATTTATTTATGTATATATACATACCATGGTAGTAATTTCGTGTAATTTCAAACAATTAGGTAAGTACCAAGTAAAATATATGAATGTGTATATCGAGCCTCTTATCGAAGATATACTAAAGTTATGGGAGGGCATCACTATGTATGCCATCTATAAACCAATTGGGCATAAGAGATTTCAATGCTGTGGAATACTTTTATGGACAATTCATGATGCCCCAAGACTAACACATTTTTGTGGTATGTAACGTTCCATATTGCACGCTTGAATAGTATATAATTAATTGAATATATCATGCATGTTGTTTAAATAATCATTTCGTATATATATTAATAATTCACACTAATCCATTTGTTGCAAGTCTTCAAACAAAGGGTAAATTTGCATGTCCAGTTTGTGGTCCTAAGATAAAATCTCGTCGGTCAAAAAGTTTAGAAAAGGAGGTGTTTGATGAGTATAGACACTTCCTCTCTAAGAACCATAAGTATCGTACTACTGGAAAATATCTTTTCAATGGAAAACAAGAGACTGAACTAAAACCACAAAGAATGACACCTCGCCTATGGAAGTTGGCATATGACATAATTAATCCTCGAGGTACGCATTTTGTTTATGTATCGTAAATGGAATCATGTTTTGAATTTTTATTTTAATTATTCATTTTATTTTACCGCATTTGATAAATAGTGTTCTAATTTTTTTTATGCTTCATCAATGTCTTCGTTGTCAAGGTAGTAATAATGGGCTTCCAAGAGGAATGAAATGTTATCTCACTCAATTCATGAGGTTTCTTTACTATAAGGACCTAAAAATAGTTCATTTATTTGATACAATGCATATCGAGAATAATGTGAAAGAAACATTATGGCAAATAATAGATGGCAGGAGGGATAAATAAAAAATTGTCAAAATTTGTAATGACGTTCAGGAATCCAATCATGCAATGCAAAGTGTGACTCCATCAAATAACGATGGAGACCAAAATAACCTTCCATGGTTATTAATAGAGAAACAAAGAAATGGTGTAAAATAGGTCATTCAAAAAATTAAATTTCCCACAGGTTTTTGTTCAAACATGAAGAATATCTTAACAAATAAAGGTGAATTTGGTGGGGTAAAAACACATGATTGGCATACCTTCATTAAGATAATTAATCATTTTAGTATTCATATTTATATATCGGTCGTATACATTTTTTGAGATTTTTATTTTTTTGTCTAGTTTTGAATAAGTAATGATTTGTTTTTATTGTTACAATATGTTCTACCTCTATCTCTCCCAAACGAATTTGACAACAACGTCAAACAAGTTATATATGATCATGGAAAATACATGAGGTAAGTAGCTGCAATATATATGCAAAAAAAAAATTCAATTTTTTGTTGTACTTGATGACATGTGTTTTACTTGTAATGTAATATGTATTTATATGTTTTGTTGAAACATGTTATTTTCTTGCGTCATGATCTGTAGATGGTTTTCATTGAAAGAAATCCATGAAGATGATATAAAGTATTGGAAGAGAGAAATTCCT
>SNQJ01S0257432.1:0-12449 GCA_010110895.2 Picea sitchensis
ATGCCTAAGAAATTGTATCCTAGAGAAAAACAAAAAGTAATTCAGTTAAGTGCAAACTATATGTGGCATGATGATTGTCTTTATAAAACAGAACAAGATTTGGTAATCAGAAGATGTGTAAGGGAAGATGAGATCCATGATATTCTGCAAGCCTTCCATGATGGTCCTTGTGGAGGCCATTTTGCTGACAAAAGGAACACCTATAAAGTTCTACAATTTGGTTATTATTGGCCTAATATTTTCAAGGATGCTAGAACTTATGTATCCAATTGTGATGAATGCCAACGAATGGGTAAGCCTACTTCACGAGACCAAATTCCACTTCAAGCCCAAGTAGTCATTGAACCTTTCGAAAAATGGGCATTATTTTGTAGGGCCCATAAATCCTGCATCTAAAAAGAAAAAGTACATACTTGTATGTATTGACTATGTTACTAAGTGGGTTGAAGAAAAATCTCTACCAACTGCAAGTGAACAATCAGTGGTAGATTTCATTTTTAATGACATTTTTACTAGATTTGGTGTACCTCGAGAAATTGTGACTGATCAGGGGACTTAATTTACCTCTAATCTAGTCAAAGTTGTTACAGAACAGTACCAAATCAAGCACAGGAAATATACACCTTATCATCCACAGGTGAATGGGCAAGTATAATCTACCAACAAAGTCATTGAGTCCATTCTTACTAAAATAGTACAACTACACCACAAGGATTGGGCTGATAGATTACTAGAAGCCTTATGGGCTTATAGAATCACCTAGAGAAATACAACAAGACATACACCTTATGAGTTGGTGTACGAGAAGCAGGTGCTTCTCCCCATAGAATTCCAGATCAAAACCTTCAAGACTGTTGTACAAGTTGGCATGAACTTGGATGAAGCCCAACAACAAAGAATCTTGTAGCTTAATGAGATGGATGAATTCAGGTAGGAATCACTTCAAAGAACCACCCTCATTCAAGAGCAGAGAAGAAAATGACATGACAAGTATCTCAAAAAGAAAAAATTTCAGCCAGGAGATTGGGGCTTGTTGTATGACACTACGTTCAAGAACTTCAAAGGTAAGTTAAATACTCGTTGGTTGGGACCTTACGATATTGACACTGTCTATGATAATGGTTCAATCAGGATAAAGACAATTGAAGAACATTAGACACCCCTACTCATGAATGGCCACCGGTTGAGAATTTATAACAAACCCCTATCAAAAGAGGAATTTCTGACATGTGTGCTACAAAATTCAGAGATGCAGGTGATCAGTAAGGAAGGAGATATTCCTACTGATCCACATTGATTGATTGATTTATTTTTAAAACTTTTGTACATAGGTGTGTGGACTATGTTTTGTTAATAAACTGAAGGTATCAATGGATTCTTACCTCCTTTGTTTTACTTTCGCATTTTATTTTTGTTAGTATATTTCTGTAATTTATTTGATCTTTCATGAACTTGCTAAAACATCAGTTTGTAAGAATCAACAATACTCTGTTCTGGTCCAGTACTAGAAATTTTGTTTTGGTCTAGTACCAGTAGTCATGTGCTAGTCCGGTACCAGAAGTCTATCCTTATACGGTACTATCAGGACATACCATCTAATTGACAAAGAATGTTTTTCCTATTTCAAATATCTAATGTCAATTAATATGAAGTATGAAGCCTTGCAGTAACCACTTAATATGGAACCAAGGAGCTGACTGCAACATCAAATGGCATCTTTCATGAAGCAATAATTTCTTTTGGTTCTGTTGCTTAACAGGGAAGTATTGTAATTTATTTTGGTTATGTTGCTTGACAAGGAAGAATTGTAATTTATTTTGGTTATGTTTCTTAACAAGGAAGTATTTTAATTTATTTTGGTTTTGTTGCTTGACAATGAAGATATAGTTTCTTTTGCCTATATTGTTTAAAGAACCATGTTTAATCTAATTTAAAGTTTATAGGTTTCCTTCATCAAAATTCCATTACAAACAACATCAATATTTCAACATGATTAAAGGGATTAAAAATATTAGCCTACAAGTAACTATTTCACCCTAACTAGACTTCAATGGTAATCATTGGATTATCTTTACTAAAGAGTAGCATATGAGTATATGAACACTCTCTGTCATGGGAATAATTGGAAACTTTTATGGAAAAGGATGCATCAGTACCCTAAGGTAACTTTAGGTCATTCTCTTATGGAAAAACTTAGAAAAACCATACATCTGGAATATTCTAAATAAATAACATACATACATGAGTTTATTTTTCCTTCAAAAAAATATTTAAAGACATTCAAATAAGAGAGTATATCTTCTAACCCAATACCATCCCAGACTATAAAAGGGTTTTCATATGAGCCTCCCCCTGTCACATGTGCAAAATCACTCTTTAACAAAAACTAAAATAGGTGACTATGGACAAGAAGCCTCTGATAGAAAAAGAGTTTAAGAGACTAACGCGTCAGGATACTGAACATGTTTGCTGGCAACGGGTACCGGTCTATGGTATGACTAGGAAAACCCATCAGGGTACTGAACATGCCTGTTGGCAATGGGGCATTTTGCCCGGGGAAGGTATGTCTCTCACTAAATATCACAACTACCCCACCAGAGTACTGAACAGGCTTACTGGCAGTGGGTTATGGTTTGAGAATTGTCTCATTTATACTTGTTTGATTGAAAAATTCACTTTTCTCATTTAAAAATGAATACTACAAGAAAAATGACACTGTTGACATTTATAATATACAACCTCCATATTAACAAACAAAATGAATACTAAAAGCAAATGTCCATTTGAGAATTACCCTAAGTCAAATTTATCGGTATGACATCTAAATCATACATTACCTAAGAAGGAAAATTCGTAAGAGTGGGACCCTGACTAGGGAGTCTAATCTACTTATACTGTGAAATTTATCCATAACATCTAATGATAGTAAATCTCTGAAGCAAGTTAGGTTGGGTTTGTTCCTATGGCAAAATACAAAAACCTCCCTGTTTTCACTACTGAATGTTGTGCTTGTCAATAATTTATCAGAAGCAAGGAAAACTCATTTTAACAAACAAATAAGGCATGAGATCATATGCTAGGTGACAAATGTACTTTTAAAATTTGACTTGATTTCTCTTCTCTTATCAATTTCCTTTCATTATGATACAATGTGTCAGATCTTTTTGCATAAGGATATGCAACACCTTTGGCATGGGGGAGGGTCAAAGAGCCTCTTTCAGGACTCTTTTCTAGACTCACATCTCATCCTCAGAGACCATCATGTTCACCTTACAACCTTGCAGAACCAGACACAAAGGAATAAATTCAAAAACAAGCACAGAATAAAGAAGTTCATAAGGTACATGAAATTCCAGTACTAATCCTCCAGAAAACTCCATCCTAAAAAGATGAACTCTGATAATATGAAAGCTTCAAATACAAAGGCAGTCACATATGCTATGGGTATTGGTTATGCAATGGTAAAAGAAAAGGTAACATGGTATTGTTTATTTTCCTTTGCTTATAAAACTACAATATGTATGAAATTGTATACTAGATCTTATCACCTTATTGTTAAAACCATGTGCTTAACTTTTTGTTACTTCCCTCATACCCATATGCTTAACCTTAATCAATTTCCTCACCACATAAGCGCTTGAAAAGATGTGGAGGGAAAAATCACATCAAATGTGTGAATGTAGTTATGAACTGAAATGGGCATGTCCAATAATGATGAGCCACGACCTTAAACCAAGAACGTGCTTTACCCTTAGTAATCACAAATCTACCTTGTATCATGTTGCACGATTCAACATCAAATTCGTCGCTTAAAGGTCCAATTGCCTATCCCAAACAACAATGATGTTTTTGCTACCAAACATCACGTTCCCATCATTATACTAACGAGCATAAATGAAATGGATTATCTGGGTGGCGAAGCCATCCAAATGAGCCTCATATCATCTTAATTTCCTTCACAAAATCTTTAGTTAAACCCACCTTTTGAATTATCGACGCCATCATTGTTTTCCCTGTCATTACCCATCCTTCTCCATTTCAGAGCCTAATCCTCTCTGCGATATCCGGTACCAAACCCTTACGCTCACAGTTGACTAAAACTCTTACGCTACAACCCGACCTACACTCATAGTTTATAAGGATGGTTGTGAGTAGACATGAACCGGTCTTCCAAATTTATAGGGAGACCGAGGAATTCCAGCTATGTAGAGATAAGTATTCTAGAGCAGGTTGGATGTCGTTTTTAGAAAAATTCACAGGTTGTCATGAAGGGGTATCTCATGAATTTATCCAGAGTTACGATGGAGATATTGTGCACACAGGCAACCTGTAGCTAACAATCAATGAAGCAAATTTAAGGGAGTCCACGCGATTACCTAGCAGAGGAGCCAAGTATTTCAAAGGAGTAGGAATCAATAAGGAAATGTGCCAAAGAGTTATGAAAGAAGACCATCAACACCCTGATTGGAAAAAGGGGATTTCTAGAAACTATATCAAGGAGGAATATCATCCAATGCTTGTTAGCCTCCAACGATTCCTCACTTGTGAAGGCAGGTATGTTGTAACTTTCCTATATCACCTTAGGATTTTGTTGCACTTTGAAGGAGGCCCTAAAATTGACTTTCCATACTTTTTATGGATGAGCCTGAACAAGATGGTGAGAGGTGTCAAATACTTATCTAAAACGGAGAAGACTAGTATGTATCATCAGGGTCTTATCAAAATGCTAGTTATACATGAAATCAGGAAGCAAGGGTTTAGTTGGAAAACCCTCATCACTCAACACCTTTCCACAAAAAACGGACTTGTAAAGGAATTCCAACCTTCCCCAGATGAAGATACGGAACCTAAGAAGAAAAAGGGAAAGAAATATGAGATAGCTCCATAATCCTCCAAAGCAGTGAGCTAAAAAGATAAATCTAAGATGCAAAAATACCGAAGAGCTCATAACTCTTCAAGTAAACAAGTAGGGCCCTCTTCCTCAGTTAATACGACTCTTAAAAGTCAAGAATCAAAAGATAAATCCGAATTAGTAGAACAGATCTCAACAATAGCACTTGAGGAGAAGGATCATAAATCAAAACCCTTGAGGGAAGAGAAGAGTAGCTCAACGAATAAAGGTGAACAACCAATAGAACAACCTCATGTAACCATTATATAGACAGAAAAGAGGAACATGAAACTTTTTATCACTTCTGAGAAGAAGAATCCATCACCTCCTTCTAAAAGAACCACAAGGAGCATGGAAAAGAAAGGAAAAGCAGTTGTTAGTCCTCTTACACATGAAGGCCCAATAGATTTTACCTTCTCTCCTCTAGACCTATCAGTCCAGGATAACATCCATAGCTTAGTTGAGGAGCAAGTTACTATTAATTTGTGTGGGATTAGAGAGGAAGTGGAGGAAAGAGAACAAATCCAGTCGGAAACAATGGAATCAATGAGGACCTTAAAAAAAGGACAGATGAAGAAGAAGATTGAGGAGCTACAAAAACAAAATCAGGAACTAAAACAAGAGGTGAATGAATACCAGCTACTGGATAGGTATATCAAGAAGGAAAACGAGCAACTGAAGCCAACCAACCAGCAACTCCAAGATGACCATGACGAGACTTCTAATAAGCTCAAAAAGGTACTAAGACTCTTACAATACATTAGAGTCATAAAAAGGGAGATGAAATCAGAAGCCTCAGATGTCAACATCATTGATCCATAGGAGTAAAGAGAATGGAGTCTCAAGCTTTGTAAAATTTTGAATATGTTTCAGTTGCATGAGGACATGTAATGATTTTGTCATGGGGGAATGTTGAGCCTCTAAATTGACATACCCATTACCATATTATACTCCTTATTTATACCTTTTTTTTCCTACCTAATCTTGGATAAATGACAAAGAACACTATCTCTAGTCACTTATAAGGTCATGAGGTAAAGTATACTTGAATTCATGCATTTTGTGGTTTATTAAGCTAGGAGATTAAATATTGCATGCACTAATGTTGAAATTTCCATATGTAGCCTTTGACCTTTGGACAAGTCTGACACTTCTATGTCAGCCAAGCCATCTGGTACTTATGCGCCAGAACACCCACTGTCTAAATCTGGTACCAAGAGGGCCTCTCGTTCAGATCCAGTACCCACAGATCATTCACTGTCACGATCTGGTACCAACGTCCACAAACTGTTTTAGTCTGGTACCAACCAATTGTGTGTTGTTCAAATCTGGTACTATCTACCGTATCTCACCTGTCATGATCCGATACCAATACATGAAATAGAGTATGCCAAGTTTAGCTCCAGATCGTGCCTAAGATAATTCTTGAATGTTTATTAGATCATCAAAGTTTCTTGCAATACTATGTTAAACTAGTTTGATTATTGCTTCATCCTCATACACTTCATGTCATGAGGATGAAGCTTAAAATATGTAACCGAATGTATAAATTTGACAATTGCTAATCTGCTAAAGATTTCACCTCCTTGTGTTTCACGACTGAGACTGTTTAAATAGTCATGGCAAGGATGGTGGGAGATATAGAGATATAGCATAACACAACATGTGAAGCAGCGTTGCATATTTCAGAACATATCTTGAGTTGGAAGTTTAATAGAAGAATTCCATTTATTTCCATATCTTGATCATTTATGAATGAATGTGAGTTGAGTTGTTAGTATAGTCTAATTTCATGTTTTAAGATCTGAGTAAGAGTGATGAGTTGATTGAATACCAACTTACTGTAGACTCCAACCACTAACCTGTTGAAGAGGCAAGGGCCCACCGCCCAACAGAGGTCATCATCCTTGTAGATTAGTATTAACATTTGATTTCAATAGTATAATTGTTAGATTAGTTGTAGCTTTGATTTCTCAATTTAGTTCATCATCTCTGATAGTTTCATATGTTAGTAGAATTGTTCATAAAATTTCTTAAGATCTTTACTTACTTTGTTTTTTGCATATGCCCTGTTTCTATTCTTATGGATTTGATTTCTCTTAGTGAACATAGATGTTGGCAACAATAGTCAAGCATAATTGGAAAAGAACTAGTGAAGTTCATAATAGATCATTGTGAGCCACAACATATCCAATATACTGGCTACTAAACTACCCATGATATGCCTTGATGATTGATGTGTGATTTCCTTTTAAATGTTTGATTGCATAGTTAGATTTCTGGGTTAGATAAAAAATTTGATCTATCAAAGAGCTCCATCTCATACTTGCATGTGCCACAATGGAGTAAATAGCCTCTCTGTGAAAGACAACCAAAGTGTGTTTCAGTTTGATAGCATGCATAATCTAGATTAGTTCTATACTCGTGACATTAGAATTACCTCTCTTACCGATGTCTTGTAACTCTATTGATTATGAATCTCAGATTGATAATTAATGAGTGCATTATACTAATCATATAAGCAACAAAACAATAGATTTGAAGGGTTCCCTAGGTTTTTGACCTCCTATAGCCCATCCATAACTACTCTAATCGTCAAAAGGGAGTATAAAAGAGAGCCTTGGGATGAAGGAAAAAAATATCAATGAGATGCATCCTTATGCTGGTACATTCCTTATAGTCCTGCAATCCCATGTTTCCTTATATTTATGAGATCATCTTCCCTCCCTAAAAAACCTTATTTTCAGAATTTATGTTTCCCTGTATCTCATCAGGAAGAAGGCCATTGCTTCCTTGGACTCACCGGAACACAAAAATTTGTAGGTAGTTCTTTTCATCTTAGGCCTTGGGTAAAGGAACTTGGAGCTTGGTTCCAGGATTGTGCCACATTGGTTATAAGTTGTAACCAACTTCTTTTTCTATTATCAATAAAATAACTCTCATTCTCGTCCACTTCTATTTGTTAATTCATGCTTTTGATGAGATTATATGTATCTTATTTTGAATCTAACATAGAAAGTGAATTTATTATATTTAGTTAGTTAGGGGATAACTACTTTCTTGCAGTTTCATACTTCTTTGTTTACAATATTTTCAGAAGATTGTGGTGAAGGATTTCTAGAGTGAAAACCCTCGAGCAGAATCAACTTCAAGCGTTGGGTTACATGTATGTTCTCTTTCCTTTCTTCTGGAAATTATTTATTGCAAGTAGTTATGCTTAATTAACTAACTAATTAGAGTTTGAGAGAAATATTTTGAGGGAACTACTCTATTGTTGCCTATGACCTAAAGCCACAGGACTTAGATTTCCGTAACAAAATTGGAACCATACTGGGGATGTTTTCTCCTAGTTTGGGTATGTTTTAGGAATCTTGTATTTTACTATTTTTATTTCTTTCTTGGCTTATTATCAAGCATTTACTACCTCATGGGTCTTTTCCATCCTTTGGAAAACTCCTATATTTTCTGCAATTTCTTTTTTTTGAGTTTTTTTTTGAGTTATATGTTATTTTCTTATGTATAGACCGTGTACATACGCGGGTTTATTTAGTGAAAATCACATACATACGCGATTTGAACTATGCATAGTCATGTACACCTTTAGAAAATTGTTCTTTAGGACATTTTCTTGTTTCTATGAAGTTCTGAGTTAGATGTTCAGCTTTTCCTGAACCTTCTCTAGTTTTTTTTCTCTCTGAATGTCATATCAAGCATCTGTAAACTTTATTTTCGATTAAAAAGTTCTTTCTCTTTGATTAGGTGATCTTTTTGTGTATAAGGTATTTAGGTAGGTTGAAACATTAGTCTTTGTGCGACTATGTTTTGCTCCCAGTTCTTTGTTGTGATCCCAGTGACCCTAGGCTATTTTCTTTCTTCCTTTCCACCTTTTTGACGTAGCACCCCTACCTCAGCAGGTTCTGCTTGACCTCCCGGTCTAAATATCATTCTTTATCTCCCCTTTGAGCCAAATTGACTCTTTAATTCCCCACCAGAATCTTCAACACACAAGTGTTTATCTAGAGGTACTTCTTAGGAGTTACGCTTGTGCGAACAAGCACTAAGCGCCAACTCTTACCCATGTGACCAACTAACGTGACCACAGCCTTCGCTGAAAAGGTATTTTGGGTTTCACGACTTCGTGATCCCTGATGTGAGATTCTTTGAATCCTTCAATACTTGAACCCCAAAAAGGGATAATGGATCTTTGGTTCCTCCCTCGACTACACTTGATGTGACCTTTGACTAAAACCTGGGGCCCAAATATTTCGAAACCTTGGGATTTTTTATATTGTCAATTTGCAATGCAACAACACCCTTCACCGATAGCCGAAATCGTGATGACTCCTCATCACGATCAACGACTCTAAGCCTCCCATGACCTGATGGTCCTCATTCTATTGGGACTTCGTGAATCGAGAGTTCGCAACTCTCGACTCCAAGTCACAAACTTCTTCACACCCCGAATTTCGAAAGGACAAAATTCAAGTACAAGGTCAACGGCTCTCGTTGATCCAAATCCAACGACCACTACTCCTCATGAGCTTATGAGTGTTGAAAGACACTCAAACTTAACTCTTCCGCTGATCTGCAAGATCCAACGGTCCACGGAACTTCAGTGATTCTCCCTCTGATAATTTCAACCTTCTGTTCGGAATTCTGAAATACTTCTACCCAAAGACTTGGAGTCTTTTCCTCCTGAACTTAACTTTCCTTGAGGCAACTCCAGACCTTGTCCTCCCTTCAAAATCCTTCCAAGTCTCTATCCTTTCTGAGCTTATACTTGCTACAACTCAAGGATTTCTAAAGGGTTCTTTCATGTGCTCCTTGTGGCATTCACAATAACCTCTGTTTGTTTGAACCTTAAACTATGTACACTCCTCACAACAATATTTCTTCAACTACTCACTACGTTTGAAAAGTATAATACTTTTAGCTAGCCTACACACGCTTTGCATGGCTCTGTGCCGCTCTTGCACTTCTATGGGTATAAGAACAACGGTATCTCTCCTGAGCTTCTTCTGAGATAAAACTCAGAACTTGTCAACGTACTCCTTGCGGACCTTCACTACACTCTTTGTAGGAATTATCAAGAAGAGAAACAATTGAAACTCATACTACCCCTCTCATAGAGTTCACACATTCAACATGAATTCATGAGCATACATACACACACAACATTGAAACAAATGCATAACAGAGACTGAAATTAACAGCTAACATACAATTCAATTGATGGAGACTAAATTCAAAAGACACCATGAAGTTGGATCAAATATTTCTCATATGTTAATCCAAACATATCTATACATGGGTCCTATAGCAATAGCTATCTTCTCATACAATTTCTATAGCTATGTTCTTCTCTATGCTCTCTTGCTCTACAACTCTACAATTTTTTTTTTCCCAATGAGAATAATTGTTACAATACAATACATACGAGGGAGATTTTTTTAAAGTTCTTCCTCTTACATCTCTAACTATCTAATCGAAATTAAAAGCTACCTACTTTACATTCATTAAAATTAAATGCCTTCATAATCGAAAGATGAGAGCAATGCTCAAGATCTATTTACAATCTCCAAAACATAAATACAATACATCCTATTGGCTGTAACATTAATGCTCCATCTTTTGAAATTCAAAATGCCTCCAAAATGTGCGTTGGTACGTTTCCAACTGTCCTTTTCTTTTGCGCTCACTTTGTTGGCTTGCTTACGATGCTCCTGCATCATACTCCTCTGGATGAAAAATTCATGAACTCCTGTTCATGAGCTCCTACATCGACTGTCCATGTTTCTGGATATTCGCTTCACCTTCGCAACTGGCATCCTCAATCGGGTGTCCTTTCCATTTGATCAGATACTCAATATATGTCTTCCTCTGGGTCTTCTTGCTAACTCTCTAATCAATGATCTTTTCCATCTATTACTTTTCAGCTACAAGCATCTGTTTAACCCATTTAATTTACTTTTGATCCTCTGATCCCTCTGTTTCATCTTCTCTGTAAGGATACAGATCTGCTACATTGAATATGGGTGACATTCCTACCCCATCTGGCAATTCTATTTCATAAGCATTGGCCTCAAATTTCCTCAAAATCTTACACGGGACTATCTTTTTCATCTTCAGCTTATTATATGTTCCCCTTGGGAATATTTATTTTCTCATATGTGCTAAAACCAAATCTCCCACTTCAAATTGAAGTTCTCCTCTGTGTTGATCGGCTTTGCGCTTGTATTCCTGGTTGGAATTCTACAATCTTTCTTTGATTTTGCTCTGGAGCTCCTACATCTCTACTGCAAAATCTTCTGCTCCAGCACTTATGAACTCACTTTTCTCTAAGTTCCTCAACTTAAATACTCCTCTTGGTTACATTCCATACATTATCTGAAATGGTCTTTGTTCTGTGCTCCTATTAGGTGAGTCATTATATGAAAATTCCTCTTGTGGCAGAATCTGATCCCACTGACTGTGATGTTCAGCTACTAAACTTCTTAATAAATCTCCCAAGATCTGATTTACTACCTCAGTTTGTCCATCCATCTAAGGATGATATGCTAAGCTAAAAGATAAGTTTGTTCCCAGCTTCTTCCATAGTGTCCTCCATAAATGACCAACAAATTTGGTATCTTGATCTGAAAAAATACTCTTGGGTAAGCCATGAAGTCTAACAACTTCTTTGAAAAACATATTTTCAATGTGTGTTGCATCACTAGTTTTTTGACATGGAATAAAATGTTCCATTTTAGAGAATCAGTCGACTACCACGAATATGGAATCACAACCTCTCTATGTGCTCGACAACCCTAACACAAAATCCATGCTTACCACATCCCACGGCCTCTCTGGTACTGAAAATGGTTGATATAATCCTGTATTTTGTCTTTTCCCCTTTGCATGCTAGCAAATTCTACATTTGTTGACAAATTTCTTGACATCTCTCCTCATCCCTGGCCAATAATATAATTTGTTCATTTGCACAAATGTTTTATCATGGATGAAATTTCCAGCCAATCCCCCACTATGTTTTTCCTTCAGAAGATTCTCTCTATACATATCCTTAAGGTTATCAAAACCTAAGGTCTTCACACGAAACTCCTGCAGAATCAAACATTTCCTACTCAACGCATCAACAACCTTGTTAGCAGTTCCAGAAATGTGATTTATAACAAAAGTAAAGTTCTGCATAAATTCAACTCACTTCGTGTGTTTCTGGTTCAATCTCTCCTGTCAAGTTATGAATTGTAAAGCATGGTTATTTCTATACAAGACAAACTCCTTCTGGACCAAGTAATGTCTCCATTTCTTCAGTGCATGTATGATTGCATACAATTCTTTATCATACGTTGAATATTTCATCTTGGAGTCATTCAACTTCTCACTGAAGTATGAAATCGGCATGTTGTCTTAATTTAAGACTTCTCCAATCGCTAATCCACTTGCGTCACATCTGACTTGAAATGTTTTACTGAATTCTGGAAAAACCATAACTGGTTGTTCAGTTATCTTCTCCTTCAACAACATGAAACTTCTCCTTGCTTCCTCTATCCAATGAAAA
>SNQJ01S0257435.1:0-12449 GCA_010110895.2 Picea sitchensis
CAGTGTATCAGATTTGCATGTTAGAGAAGTAAGATCGTAGCAAATATCTTGATCATCCGGATCAGGGATATTTCATATTTCGATGTTTGTTTAATGAGTCCAAGGATAGAAAACTTGGGGGTTTTTCATGTTTATAGAGTCTGAAAAACACTTAAAGAGAACTCTCTCAATTCCTTTTTCGTAAAATAGTTTGATAAGACCGAAAAAGTGATAAACTATCACCCATCGAACATTTTTTCAAATACTTTACGAGCATGAAAAGAACAAGGTTGCTCGACAATCTTTTCGTTTTTATGGAGCGTGAAAAGAGATTAAAGGATACTCCATGAGTTTTGATTTTCGTGTTACCATGATGAGTACGAAAAGATGACAAAAGTATACTCGGTTGCGTTCTCATCGATTTTCGAGCACGAGAACGAACAAAGACTAGGCTCGAGGTTTTTCTGAAAAACCCAAAAATGTACTTGTACATGTGAAAAATATAAAAACAAATCACGAAAAATATCCTTGCTTCATTTTCCAGGATCCTAGTTCCGCCATCTACGAGAAAAATACTCATGAGACCATTAGAACTTTAGGTTTTGATAAAAATGCATTTAAATAATATAAAATATTAATAGAAAAAAGTAAAAAGTGAAATAAATAGGGGTAAAACTCTTTTTACTATTTCATTTGCATTTTTACTCAAAACTTGCCTAGAAGCCTTGTTTTTACCTCAGACTTCGGTTGTTGATTGCAGGAGGCACGGACGACCATTCAACGAATGATTTCCATCAAAACGATAATCTCTTCGTCCTATTGCTTTTCATCAGATTAAATTTGATTTTTAATGGTTTAAAAAGATTTTTCGAGTGAAAAATTGGTCGGTAGGTGCACGATGGGGCTGCCGCAGGTGACTAGTATCGGGACCTATGGAAATCAACGATTTCCACAGGTGCCCTGTGGCTCACCTGCGGAAACCCCGCACTATGTTAAAGATATGCATGCGGCGGCTGAAAAACCAAAAAAAATTGCATGTGTTTAGCTAATATAAATTTCCTAAAGAAGCAAATGAGGAAGCTAACTCCCTTTTACTGTCTCCATGTAGGTATTTGATCATCAAAATGATGGAGTGGAGGGAGAGGGAGCACGAAGATGATGACCATTATTCTTTGAATGACCCGTGCACTGTGAATTCCCTCCGACAATGCAGGCTATTGAAATTTTTTAAAATCCAGGGCATGAGAGCCCAACTGAGGCTATTGGAGTATCTAGTCCACATGTGGAATGTGGACCAACAGGTGTTTCATGTGGGTTCCCACGTACTATCCTTATATATCTATTTCTTGACGAGTTTATCACGTGACGGGTCTCATGTAACTTTGACAGGAGGTAGAGGTGGTGGTCTACTAATGAGTGAGTATCTCCATCGATACTGTGAACCCATGGCAGAGAGACGTAAAGGAAAATTTTACATTAGGGGTGTCCGGGATTTACCCCTCCAAACCATTCTTTTTACCATTGCATGTATGGCGGGGAGTGCATCTCCTCACATGGCCCTCGAAAAATATTTTCAATATGCCATGGAGTGTATGGAACCTAGGGTGTTCAACTGGAGTGACAGATTCCTTTGCAGCATGAAGACTCAGCTAACAAAATGCAAGAATGGGGACCTAAAACAATTTGGGTATGGAATCTTGATCCATTTTAGTATATTTCTTCCTAGAAAGGGTCCCTCATTTACATTTACAGGTAGAGTGGGTTATACCGGCCCCACGATATCCAAGGATGAAAAGGTGGTGCGACCTTATGGCTCGGCATGTAGCAGTCCCCATCATCAAATACAATGATGCATTTTTTGACTGGTTTAGGCCTCAGATCTTGATGGTGAATGATTACGCGTATGCCAATCTAGATTTCAAAGGCGATATCGACTTGGTTCTAATTGAGGAATTTCAATGGGGAGACTTAGGTAAGAAAAACATTTTTTGTTTTATAATGTTTTTGTAAATTTTAAAATATAAGATGTTTTTTATGCTTTCGATCCGATGACTAATCAAAATATTTTTTCAATGCAGATGTCGGACCACACCGGCCTCCGAGTTCATCCCCTATTCAGAGACAAGGAGAATAAGTTGTGGTAGTAGGATGGGATGCTGAAGACTATGAGGCAGTCGAGCATAACTTAGAGGGATTGACAACAGATATCCCATACATCTCCATCAATGAGATTCTGTGACGTTATCAACGCCATACTGTGGGCATTTCTGGCTCACTTAGTCAACTACTTCATAGGGTATAGTGGGCAGTAGTGTTCTACCATGAGAAGCATCCTTGATGCCATTTTGTAGAAGCCATGGACTTCATATTTTGATATTTCAGTCTTCATACGGAAAACACTTTTTGTAAAACACTTTTATCGTTATATATATACATGAGGCTTCTACTAGCTTACTTTCTTTAATGTGAATTGTGATTGGATTTACATGTGTCTCAAATGTCTGTCTAACACATAATTAGCTAATGCATCTGTCAATGTATTTAGACATCTAGGAATATGTTGATATTCAATGTAATCGAAATAACGTTCCAAGAGGCGAATTCGTAGATATACCTGTAACAAAGTAGGACTTCAGATAACATAGACATTACTTAGTTGTAGTACCACTCATTGCAAATCAATTCGTACAGCCAGGTGACGGATTCCAAGTGAAATAGCGTCGGTCAACAATTCGATGACTGCACTATATTTCACGATATTGTTAGTTGCACGATCGAGGCAAACACCATGTAGACTAATTAACTCATTTGTAGGTGCATAGATTGCCCAAGTAGCGAATGCTAAGTTATGAGTACTACGAATAGCGCCATTGGCGAAGCCAATGTGGGGTAGCGAAGACACCGACATCTAGAACCAAGCACAACGCAAAGTAAGCAGTTGGGGGTTGAAACCAAATAACGAAAAAAAGCACACACAAGCAACACACAAAAGTATGATACAGTAAAAATACAGGCACACATGCAAATATATCTTAAGCATAGTACTTCTTCAAGTAAATCCCATTTCTGGGTTCACTTAAAGGAATTCCATCATAATCTACTAACTCAGAGGCTCCCTTCTATAACACTCGTTTGACGATATAAGGGCCACGCCACATAGCCTTGAATTTTTCGTCCCCTAGTAAATCACGATCTTGTTCATAGAGGAGAAATAGATAACCTTCGGAGCAAACACATGGCTTGACATGCTTTTCATAATGGGATTTTACATGTTTCTTCTGGGTTTCAATAACCAGGGTGGCATCATGACAGGTTTCATCTAATTTCATCATATACAATAGATGTTCTTCTTCAGTAGAGGTGTTTGGGAGAAGTTCAATGACTAGATTCAACGATTGTATATCACATTCAATCGATAGATATCTTCGATACCATACACCAATTAAAAAGGAGAAAATCTCGTGGAAGACTTCACAGATGTCCGATAGGCCCATAATGCTTAAAACAACATCATGTGCCAACTTGTCTTGTGAATTCCTATTATCCGTCAAAGTATAGTGATAAGAACCTTGTTTATCGCTTCAACTTGGCCATTGGCCCATGGATAGTAGGGGGTTGAGTTTTCATTTCGAAGACCCAACTTTTCGGTAAGCTCGAACATCATGAAATTTTGAAAATGGCTACTGTGATTGGTGATGATAGCTTGTGGCATTCTGAATCGTGTGATGATATGATTGAATATGAAAGGGTTATAGTTTTTTCGATATTATCGAATGTAGGCATCGCCTCGGCCCATTTCATGAAATAATCCATGGCTACGATGATGTATCCATGCCCCTCGACCAAGTGAAGGTTACATGTCATGAAATCAATGCCCCATTTTGGGAAAGGTCCAACAGAAACTATAGGGTGTAAAGGAGCTGGATGAGATTGTATATTATTATTGTATGTTTGACAAGCATGACACTTCTGGATGACAATTATACAATATTTAAACAAAGAAGGCCAGAAGTACTCTGCTCGTAAGATCTTCTAGGTAGTGGCGTACCCATACATATGACCACCACATGCTCCAGAGTGGCAGTCATTCAAATCTTTCTCAACCTCATCGAAGGTGAGATAGCATCGTAAAATAGAGTCAACACCATGGCGATAGAGAGTTTGACCAATAATTATGTATTTATGAGCTTGATACCATATGCGATGATGGTATGTACTAGAGAGGGTGGGCCAGAAAGTTTGAGTCTAGAGATAAATGATAATATCTCCATACCAAGCGTCATCATAACTGATCAGAAAAAGGGATTCATCAGGTAAGGAATCCTCTGCCACATTTTCTGTCTTAGTGGAGGGAAAGTCACATATAAACTCGAAAAATACCAAAGATTTCTTAGACTTAGCGCGTTCAAAATATAAGTCGAACTCCTGGAGAATCACTATCCATTTGGATTATTTCCCCCCTAGAAATTGGTGTGTAAGAATGTGCTGCATAGGGTTGCAATCGGAAATGACAGTGGTCTTGCGTAGTAGGATATAGTGATGAAAACATTGGCTTGAACAACTACCAATGCCAGTTTCTCCACATGTAGGTATTTGGCCTCGGTAGTCGTGAGGCTCTGACTCAAATAATAAATTACATGCTCATCGCGCGAATCATCCTCTTGGACTAGAACCATGGAAATGGTGGAGTCTGAAGAGGCGAGGTAAAGGAAATAGTCTCGACTGTAATCTGGTGGGAAAAGTAGTGGTGTTCATGTTAGGGAAAGTTTCAAAGCTTCAGAGGCTTTGTTGGTAGTCTCGTCCCATACGAATTCGTAACCATTCTTCAATAGTCGAGTAAATCCTAGCATTAACTCAACATAATTGGGAATGAATCGGCGCAAAAAGTTTGCCTCCCCTTGCAAACTTTGGAGCTGGCGTAAGGTAGAAGGAGGAGGTAAATTAAGGATGGCCTCAACCTTCAAAGGATCCACCCTAATTCCATGAAAAGACACAATAAAACCCAGAAGTCGGTCGGACTCCACACAAAAAACACAATTGTGTGGGTTTAAACGTATACGATAGTAACGACAACGAACAAAAATGGTTTGGAGATGGGCCGGGTGATCCTGTCGGCGCATGGAATGGGCCGGTAGATCATCAAGATATGGTTGTATAATGTGCTTAATATCATGAAAAGCATAAGACATGGCATGTTGAAAATTCGCACCAGCGTTCTTCAAACCGAAAGGTAGTTTCTAGTAGGCGAAGGTACCCCAAGGATAAATAAAAGTAGTTTTGTGTTGATCCACGGGTAAAATGTTAATTTGATTATAGCCGAAGAAACCATCCCTTAAAGAGAATATTTCTCTCCCGGCGCAATCGTCGATGATCTGTTCTATAAAGGGGGTTTGAAAGCCGTCCTTGGGACAATATTTTTTGATGTCCCTATAATTGATGCATACACGGATCATGCCTTATTTTTTATTAACCAGAACTATATTGGATACCCAATCAGTCAAAGCTAGAGGATAGATAAATCCAGCCTTGATAAGTTTTTCGACTTCGAGCTTGATAGCGACGGATTTACGGGGGTGGACTAGGTGAAGTCTCTGTCGAACGGGTTGAGCATTCAGGTAGGTCTTAATTTCATGCACAATGATATCAGGGTCAATACCTGACATATCTTCGTAACTCCAAGTGAAAACGTCACAAAATTATTTAAAAATAACTTTATAAGTGACGAATTCATTATCAGAACAAGCGGCTCCGATGTGAACATTTTCAACAACTCCAGGTTTTATAGATATGTCAAGAGGAACAGTGGGTGAAATATTACTCAGGTTCCCTTCATATAACACATCATGTGTGGACTCAGGAACATAAGAAATGATAACAATGGTCGATGAAGTCAAAATTCGTTGGTAACTCACTAAGGTGTGTTGTTCTAGGAGGAGAATGGAACGATCATGCCCATCATCCCATGGGGTGTCTTCCATGGACATAAATGACATGATCATCTCGTCCATAAGAAAAATAACGTGGAACAGATTGGGAGATGAATCACCAAGAGAGGGAGTAGAAGGGGTTTCTGATTGAATGGATTGATAAGCAGATTCAACTAGACTTAAAGGCATTTGGTCGCCATAGAGAAGATAATCACTAGGCCCAGGTATTATCCATGGGTCAGAAGATGCGGGGGTTTCGCGAACGAAAGTGGAAATCATGTTGATCAAGGTGACCAAAGGAGGTGGAACATCGAGTGGTGGGATTGGGATTTTACCCATCAAATTAGAATCTTTTAGTAGACCCACATTGAAATTCTCATACTCAGGAGGTGTCTTCGCAATAAAGGGTACGTTTCTAGTACGGGAATCAGAGTTGAAAAATTCCAGCTGATCTATGGTAATGACTTTTCCCTGGTGTGGGAAACATACAATGTGGAAAATGGTAAGCACAACTGCGTGCATAGAATCAATCTAGCTACGACCAAGAAATAGGTTATAATCGAGAGGTGCATCAAAGAACTCAACTTCAACATTGACTGATTTTCCTTCCAACGTAATAGACAATGGGGGAAGTACATCATAGGGATTAAATCCAAATCCTTTGAAGGCCTTACGCATTTTATGTGATTTAGTTAATAGAGGAGAGTCAATGGCTTTCCAAAATGAAACAGACATTACGCATGTCGAGGCACCCTTGTCAATGATGGTTCTACATATATTCTTGTACTTGACGACAACTTGTCTATAAAATGCTAGCTGAGGGGGTAGCCTTGGAATGTGATCTTCTAGGTAAAACATGATCAAATTCGTATCCGCAGGATCAATTCCAGTAATATCCTTTAACAGTGCCTTCCATTGAGCGATACAACTTTGAAGGACTTCAATATCTGACATCGCGGAGGGTTCTTGCACTAGATCTTCTACAATATTGTAGTTCTGAGCAGTAGGCACATGAGGATTGAAGGTAGAATTTCGAACAATTCCCTTTGGGGGAGGGAGGAGAACTGTATCGAGACTCGGTCATTCGATATGAAGAGGACTGTTGGCAAGTGGAGTAGAGGGAGGCGGTTGAACCAACAAAGGTGGTATGTGGTCAAATTTCTCCTTTGAGGAAGAGTAATATTTGGCCTGAGTAGTAAGTGTAACATCATTCTTTTTTGAATCACCAGTACACATAAGGACATAGGAAGTAGTGGAGGGAGAAGGTTGGTCGTGAATGACCAATTGGGCCTGATGTTGATAAGGGAAAGGTTGGGACAAAATGGCAGGTGTGGGAGGATTCGCGGTCCCTTGAAGGAACTTAGTAANCAGGTTGCGTTTTGGATTTCTCAGATTGCGGGTTATTTTTATCCTCCTTATTCTTACCTTTCCCTTTTTTAGATTTATTTTTTTCGGCAGGGGTAGATTGAACGGATTTAACCTCAGAGGTTTTGTCAGTGGAAGGAGTAGGATTCAGAGAATTCTAAACATTAGAAGCAATACATTTGGGATTTGTGGGAGAGGCTTGCGTATATTGAGGTTGAGCATGGAAAGTGCCAATCACACCATCAGCCGCATGAGAAGCAACAGGGGTAGCTGAGGTAGCGGTGGTAGAAGGACGAGGTGCATAAGGGAGCAAGTCGTAAAGAGTACGCATTTGTGAATAAACGTGATCGAGGTATTGATCGCGATTGATCGTGATTGATCGCCTATTCTTCTGTGACAACTCCACCCATGGGAATGTCACAAGAGATTTTATTCACGAATGATTTCATGAACCATTCTGCCAATAACTGATCAGGAAGATCACGTTTGATCAAACGTCGTCTTCTTCTCCACTCATGAATGTGATCGGAGATAAGAGTGGCCGAATTCTGCTTGAAGGACCTCAAAATCTCGGTTCTTGTTTCATATCGGATGGGCAGTTGGTAATGTGTGAGGAAATCCATGGCTAGGGTATTAAAGTTGATAAAGAAACCTCGTGGTAATTCTATATACCACTTTGCAGCCGAACCTGTAAGAGTTCGTTGGAAGAGTCATAACTGAATGGAATCATCAATCAAAGAGTTGGACGGACACCAAAGGTGAAAATTCATGACATGGTTGTTTGGATCTTCTCCCGGTTTACCGTCAAATTTTGGAATGTCGGATGGTAGCTTGTCCGGTATAATGGGGCAATGGGGAGAATGTAGGATAGGGTCATTCAATATTATAGACAAGTCATGTAGATCCAAAGTGTCTAAAAAGGGTAACTGTCTATTCACATGAGGGTACTGGTGAATTTGGGGAGGAAGTCCCGTCGGTATACTAATAGGACCTTAAGCAATCTGCATTTGAGGCAAAGGTCTTAACAGATTTGGATATGCGTGTAGAGGCATGTAGCCCATAATGTTTTACTGATTAGGGATCTTCCCTTGGAAAGGGACACTAGATTGAATGTTCAAACCCCAAATGGGATTGGAAGAACCGAGATATGACTGGCCTGAACTAGGGGGTATGAAAGAGCTAACTTGAGGTTATTCCCCCCCAGATGATTGTGGATTTCCCTGGATGATAAGGTTCCAATACTGGGCTAGTGATATTGGTATGTTCTGTCCATAGGGTGGGGTATAACTTCCAAGCAGGGGTTGTCCTCCAAGTAGGGGTGGTGTTCCAATTTGGGTGTAACCTCCAAATTGTGTTTTCCCCCCAGTGTTATATTTCTCTCCAACAGGAATTTGATAACCAGAAGTGATTGACAGAGTAGAGCCTCCAATTGGAGTGGAGCCACCTGGGCCAAATCCTCCTACAAAAGGCAGATAAGGCCCTCCAGAGGGGACCTAGGACGGTGTCAGAATGGAACCGGAAGAAACACTGTACCCAGGAGAAGTAAATACTCTAGAAGCTCTAGATGGAACTTGGGTAGGAATAGAGATATAAGTATTCAAAGCATTATACCCAAGAGGAAGCGACGAGATGGGTCTAGATGAAAGTGGTGTGCCAATGGGAGATTGTCTAGCCACCACATTTCTAGTGGGAATAATCGTAGTGTGTGGGACCATTGTGGAATGGGCCATATGGAGAGGAATGGTCAAGATGGGACCAAATTATTGCGTGTCTGAACCAACGAAGAGATAGCAAGTTATACTATTAAAGTGATCTAGAGGTATCGTGTAGGTAGTAGATGTATCACGTAGTTCAGAGACAACAGGTATATCAGCACCTGCCCCTGAGTCGTAAAGGCCCCGCACAGTAGTTGAGGTTCGAAATATGTTAGTGGTCCAAAAGGGCTCCTCGTTTTCAGGTCCGGTTGGTATTCCAGAAGTGTCAACAACAAGTTCTCCTGATGAGTTCAGTCGAAGAATACGCCTCTCATATCCATAAGGTATGTAGAAAGCATCTAGAGAATCATAAACAATTCATAAACTTTCTAAAGAGTCAACTCTTTCCACTTGGGATGGTATGTTGTCTTGGACCTCAATCTGTTGGGGAGAGCCCTCTGGTGGGTTAGGAAGCAAGGGTTGAGAAACTTTCGGATCTTTCGGAGGTAGTCCTTGCATCCTACATGAACAACATGGAGGGTCAATGTTGGCTGAACCAAATATTTTACGGAAAAAATATATGGCCAACTATGAAAACAAACAACACTCGCTAATAAAATATAGGAATCAAACCAAGCAAACAAAACCTTCTTATTTCAAAGTCACTAGTTGGTGATGAAATCCAACATCGCGAAGTCAAGACAAGAAGGGGCTAGGAAAAAGAAGGTGGAAAAGTTACGTTGATGACCTTCTTAACAGACTTACACCTTTGTGCAAGTTCCCACACATAATCATGGTTATACCCTCCAAGGAGCCCGAGTGAGTCTGGTCAATGTCAATTATAGGTACTGTGAAGACTTTCCCCTCCACAGTCACCTCGTGTAAGATCCTAAGAAGATAGGCCACTAAGGCTACCTAGAACAACAATGATGCCTGGGGAAACAGTCGACAGTCCGATCCACACGCAAAGGCAAAGTATCTAGCCTGAAATCAGCTTGAGAGGATTCCACTCATCATTGTGGGTATAACATTCAAGCGACCCCCATAATATGCACAATCTCTACACCGAGACCAATAAATCAGGGTGAGTAACTCTACTAGTCTCAATGTGACCTCAGTTTTGACCCTTGTGTGAGAAGGGTTCCCCAGGACAAAATGTTGCAAATGAAATTGAACACTTCCTATCACAATATGCTATTGTGTGTTTTGTGCTTTGGAGAGTGTGTCTCACAACCTATTCCAAATCTCTAACCTAGCTAATGTTTGTTTAAAATATCCCTAGAAAATAAAAGTTACTAATTGAATTTTAGATTTCGCAATGTTTTTAGAGGCTGTTGTTTATTCAAGAGGGAGACGGGAATGAAACCAATGTTGTGTAAGACATTGACCCAATTATATTCAAATAGAAATGAATGATGCAATCTTTCGTTCAATGAACTCTATCTACAACAGGGAGAAGGTATTTTTCTGGAATGATGTAAACTACGAAATGTACTTTCTTGTTCTCGAATGAACACAATACAAGAAACCATAAACAATGGAATTTCTCAATTTCCTCTTCTAAAATGATTTGAATGCAAAAAAATTTCTTATGTATGTTTACTTAAGAGAATAAGTGATTATAAATTCCTCCTTCCTAAAACCAGATCAGGGGTATAACAAAGAAAGTACAAGTAATCCAAGAAAATCTATACACTCAACAAGCGCCCAAATCAAATTTTCAATGAAGATAAAAGTAAAAATGACAAGAAAGTTTTTCACCAAATGAAAATGAAAAATGACTTTCCAATCATCAAGCAATCCATAAAATGTAATCAATCCAAAATTGTAAATCCAATCAAGAGACTTTTAATCAATCAAGAACTCAGATGTAAAATCAGAGATTATATCCTTGTTGATAAAAATCAAAAGGGAAAACTAAAAAATGACTAAGAAAGGTGTTTGATCTCCGAAAAGCAATCAACAACAAGTTTCAAACTCAGAGATCAGTCAAATACTGGCATTAAAAGTTCCTCCCAGCTGGATAAAGGAAAAATGGGCATCAAAAGATGACACGACCCAAACCAAAAAAAATTATAGACGTCGCCGCAACCTAGCAGTAGGTTGCAATGCGTAAATCAAAGGTTTTTGCAGGCTACCTATGTGCAGGTCACATAAAGTACGCACTGGAACAAGTAGTTAGGGTGCGGAAATGAGAACTTTCTGCAAGCTGTGTATGGGTACAGTGCAGAAGTGTCTGTAAACCAATGAAATTTGGAAAGAGGACAGAGGATTTAAGTGAAATTTCAAAACCAAAGGGTTTGAATGGATGCCCCACAGACTCATATACTAAAATAAGTGAAGAAAGGTAGGCTAAAAGCAAATGGACAACAAAAAAACACAAACAAGTCATATCCCCAGTGGAGTCGCCAATTTTGTTATTGGATAAATCGATGAATGCAGACATAAACTAATCTCCCTAGATCCACCTAGATCTAGAACAAAACAAGACAGGCATGACGCTTTCCCTAAGTTACAATCATTGAGTTTACTACCAAAGAAGGAATAGATGACATACCTTTAGATATTGCTTCCCTATGTCTTTGTTGTCCCTGCTTTGCTCCGGTGCTCTTGTGAGATCTAATCTGCAATGACACAAACCAACCAAAGTGAAATGAACAATTGTAGATTCAATGAAAACCTAAACATGTGATCAAGGAGTCATGTAATAAAATGTTAATGTTTTTATGGGAAAGAAACATGTCACTGTATTATATTAAGTAAAAGTGGAATATACTACCAAATTTCCTTGATGTTGCAAGTTCCCTTTCAATGGTCCTTTTTTCTGACACAAACATAATTTTTCTCTGAATTTGTATGAAGATGGTCCACAAAATCTTGATGAACAAATGGAGACCTCAAGCATCAGTTGCAACAAGATCCTTCACACAATCTTCAGCCTATTCTTTCAGCAATTATTTTCTCAATCTTGCTTAACCTTTTCGATGAGAAACCCATCATTATATAGGAGAAGGTGAAGTGGTTAAAAGGATGAGGATGATCCCACCAAATCAGAGAAGCCAGTAGGATTACAACCATACATATGCCACCTCACATTCTAGAATATTCTCCTTCTAGAAACTTCATGAAATTCCTCCTTTCTTTATCTTCAAACGTTGTCGCACCCTACCTATATAGCATCCTGTGGAAACTCCGCGAGCCAGGCATAGAGCAGCCTGCGGAAATCAATGATTTCCGCACTGTGTACCACTGTCAGCCTGCGATGTCATTCTAAAAACATGCCTTGTAGGGGAAGAACTCAGTCATTTTCCTCATGTAAAATATTGTTTTGAGATCTTGAACACATGGCTGTAGAGTCATCATCAGGGTGACCAAAATAATGTGTAACAGTGGGATAGAGGGGGAGAGATAGTGGGAGGATAGGGGTAGAGAGAGAATGTGTGAGTGTGAGACGGGGGGAAGAGAAAGAAATAGAGGGGGGTTG
>SNQJ01S0257436.1:0-12449 GCA_010110895.2 Picea sitchensis
AAGGACCAATCCTAACATCTATAGAGAGAACAATGCTCCTTCTTCTAAAACACCTCAACCTACAAGGTTGACACCTCAAAAATTGGAGGAAAGAAAAGAAAAAGGTTTATTCTTTAATTGTGACAGCAAGTACAGTAAGGGACATAATTGTAGTGAGAATAAATTATTCTACATAGATTGTGAAGAGGAAGAAGAACAAGAACAAGAACCATCTCAAGATGAAAATGTAGAAGCAATTTCGTCTGAAGATTTGACTCCCATGATATCGTGTAATGCATTGGATGGAATTAGCACTCCTCAAACCCTCAAGATCGAAGGATACATTAAAAAGAAAAAGTTAATAGTCCTAATTGATTATGGTAGTACTCATAATGTCATTCACTATAAATTAGCCAAAGATCTCAATTGCTTTGTATATCTGGCGCCATATTTTCAAGTAATGATTGCAGATGGAGGAACTATCAATTGCTCAGGAAAATGTAATAAGATCAATCTTACTATGGGGGAATATGTAATGAATAGTTCAATGATTTCTATACCCATGGGTGGTGCAAATGTTGTACTAGGAATCCAATGGTTACAATCATTAGGAATAGCGGCTTTCAATTTTCAAGAACTTTTCATGAAATTTTCATTGGAAGGAAAATAAATTGAGTTAAGAGGTATCACAGGAAAACCCGGTAAGGTGATAATCTCTAATGGCATGACAAAATTATTGAAAAAGGGGCATCAAGGAATTATTGCACAACTATGCTCACTAGATGTTCAAACATCTAAGCCATCTATTCCTCAAGATCTCAAGGATCGATGATAAGCATTCCAAAGTATTTGAAGATATTCCAAAGGTCTTCACCCACTCAAAATCATGTTCATGAAATTCACCAAATTCTTGAGAGTGTTCCTCCTAACTTCAGGACATACAGATACCCTTCGCCCGAGGAAAGAGTGAAATTGGAGTGCATGGTTGAAGAAAAATTAGAGGTTGGCATCATTAGAAAGTGCTTACTCTTGCAGGTGGTAATGGTATTCAAGAAAGATAATTCATGGTGTATGTGTCCAGATTAGAGAGCTCAACAAGATCACTATTAAAGATAAGTTTCCCATTCCGTCATTGATGAATTGTTATATGAGATACTTTACATGGGGCAATCTATTTCACAAAGGTGGATCTTCGTTAGGGTATCACGAGATCAGAATGAAGGAAGATATCTCAAAACAACATTACGAATTCATAAAGGCCATTATGAATTTTTTGGTCATGCTTTTTGGCCTTACAAATTCACCTTCACATTCCAAGGGTTGATGAATTCATTTTCAAGCCCTTCCTTCAAAATTTGTGTCAGAATTTTAGATGATATACTAATATATAGAAAGTTTTGGGAGGGATCATGTGCAACATGTTGACAAGGTGCTACAACTACTAAAGACAGTCAACTATATTCAAACCATCAAATGTTTCTTTGGAGTAAAGGTAGAGTATTTGGGTCATGTGTATCTCATGAAGGTGTAGGAGTAGATCTAACAGGAATAAGGCCATGATGGGTAGCCAATTCTTAAAACATTGAAGAATCTTAGAGTTTTGGGTTTGGCAGGTTACTACCTTAAGTTTGTTAGGAACTATGGAATATTAGCAGCACCTTTAGGCACTAACTAATAAGGATGCATTTCATGGACTCCGGAGAGCTAAATCTTTTGAGCAACTTAAGAGGTGATGTATTTGTTAAGGACTTAGCACATAGGTAGATCAATGTATTGGATGTAATAAAGGTCAATATTAAGACCTTTCAATAAAATAGAATAAAGGCCGGATGTAAGAAGACCTAATAGAAACACGCTTCTAGAGATCTTCCTCTAGATCTTCCTTTTAGTATAAATAGGAGTCGAGGGTATGAGAACCCTAGTAGGATATTATTATTGTGATAGAGCGCTGCTCAATTGGAGTTGCCCCCTCGAAGAACTGTGAACAGTGCTATCTAATTCAAAGTGTTATTTACATTTGCTATTTAGTATATCATTTCTATGTATTGTAGAAGATTATGCTAGATATTTTCTTGTTATTCTGCCATTTCTAGCATTTAGTTTCTGTACTGCATATTTTATAATCTAATTATCTTACAAGTGGTGTCGAGGCACTTTCCTTGTCAGAATTTGTGGGTATTTTTTTAGGGTAGAGATGTATTCAGTGATCTTTAAGCCACATAGATCTGTCGTTCTGACCCGTGGTTGAGGATTCTGCCTTGAGGGAAATACAAGTGGTTCTTAAGTGCAGTTTGTGGCCACCCTTGTAACCCCTGTTGGTACCCCTTCCAGTGTTAGCGCATCAGACAACACATGATATGCTGGACCGGCCTATAGATTTCCTGAAGCCCTCACAATAGATAAACCCTGTCGGTACAGGTATTTCTATAGTGCCAACGAGAACATCACTTCGGAAGATACTCTCTAGTACTGGGTAGTCAAGGTGAAATCTGACTAAGGTCACAGTCTATCCTCCTTAGTTAGTGCCACGAGATATTGGGTCGAGTACCTCTTGTTGGACCCATGCATTATGTCGAGCTATAGCACATGGCAAACCTTAATGCGTAGAACCCTTAGTACCACCTAACCCTTGGGAACATAAACAACAATATAAACAAATTAAAGGCTGTGAGATCTATTAGCATCCACGTATTGGGGTTGCTAAGTAAATACTCTAAGTTCCCGGAATTTGGGGATTTCATCCAGCATTCTTAGGACCAAGGCAACCACTGATAAAAGAAAAAAATGTCTAGAAATTTTCACCATTATTTGAGACTTATTCCATTAGACTCATCTCTTAAAAGCCTATCACTTTCATCCATATCATTTTTTTTTTTTTTTTTTTTTTTTTTTTTCTTTTTTCACCATTTTTCACCATTATTTGAGACCTATTCCATTAGATTCTGTCTCTTCTCCTTATCACTTTTATCCATATCATTTTCTGCAAAAAAAAAAAAAAAAATTAAGCCCATGGCTCCTTTTTGATCACCGATCATCATGGCCCCATGCAAGTAACAGAACTAGAGTCGCTTCAACACCCTACAACATGGTTTACTTGGGACCCAACAAGAAGTGAAACAACTCGATTATTTGCTAACCCCGCACTCATTGATGCCTCCATGAATGGATCCATCCAAATAGTCGTGCAGTCCATATTAGGCGGAAGTAAAAATGGGCAGATGCAATGGGTTGGCACTCACCAAACTCAAAATCCCTCTCGATGATGATGCACCTAAAAGGCTGAAGGAGAAACTTGCTTCCCATTTTTCAACCACATCACTTTCAAAGGGACATCGCCTTCAGCGGGTGGATGTAACTAAATTTGATAGCTCGGACTTAACTGGTTGGAGTCCACACAAATGGAACATTATTTCTCTCTCACCAACATTCTGAGATGACTTGGCCAAACTCGGTATGGTGTTCTCCATCTCGATCAAAACTGGCTGGCAATGGTGTAATGGAAAGGCTTCCGTCAAGGATATATTGCTTGGACCCAATTTGTTGTTGAGATTTATGAGCGCTTTGTGCGGCCTGTACATTTGGGCCGTTTGACAAAATTGGAACAATCAGGCCTGATTGAAGACCGTAGGCTGCATTTGGCGTTTGTCTTTTTTGAGCGAGGCATGAAACGTGCCTTCATTGAGTGCTTTGCTCAGGTGTACTCCAAGGAGGAGGTTAGAGGCCTATGTCCTCATGGATTGACCTACTACTTGGGTGGAGGCCACCAAAAAGCCAAAGAAGCACAACAATTGTTTCCTCTCAAAACCATAATCCTTCCTTTATCCCTCATCCTAAACCTGTAAACCCCACTATTCCCTCCGCCTCATTAAAAATCCAAAATTGACCCAAGCTATACAAGAATGGTTGAGCGGCAACTCAAAGGCCTCTGCTATAACTATGATGACAAATATTCCCAGGGCCACAAATGTAAGGGAACAAAATCTCTTTATGGCCATCTCGAGGATATTCAGAAGGCGGTGATGACACTTCCCCTGTTCGAGAGTCACGAGCAAGAATAAAGCCCTCCTTCCGACCCTCTCGAAGTGGAGCCAATCATTTCCTTCAATGCTCTTACCGGCTTCTCGCCCCCCAAACTCTCAAGCTAAAGGTTATATCCAAACATGAAAGGTCATCATCTTGGTTGATAGTGGCACCACCAACAATTTTATTCATCGCCCGCGTAAGCCCTAGAAACCCAGCTATTATATCCATGCTGTGTGTTCAAATCATGATTGCCAATGGTGGCTCTATGAAATGTGGAGGCAACTGTGAAAATCAATAAGTCTACAAATGGGTATTTCTGGCCTCAAATCCCATATGTTTACATTTATTGACATGGGAACTGCTGACGTGTGTTGGGTGCCGAATGGCTCAGACCTGGGTCCCATTCTCATGGACTTCGAGGACTTAACCATGCAATTTGACCAAGGCCCACACACATAAATTTCAAGAGCATCAACGGGTTCCTCACGAAATCATCAGTTCTCCTTCATGGAGAACCCAACAAAAGGTCATTCATGTGTCATAGCCAACTCCATACCATTCAAGCCAGAGAGATCCCACCCGTTGCCCCGACCTCCAAGCCCTCTTGACTAAACATCAAGCAGGTCTTCTCCCTCCCCAAAGACTCCTTCTTCAGTGGTGTCCATGATCATTTCCATTCCCCTTGTCCCAGCCCTTCCCCAACATATGTCCATATGTCATGCCTTTTCAAAAGAATGAAATTAAAAAATGGTCAGGGAACTCCTTACTTGCTTGAGTCATCCATCCTATCACGAGTCCTTACTCCTCTCTGAGTAGATCATGAACACTAAATACAAAGAAGGTTCTAACTAGAATGTGTCCTAACTTGTTCCCTCAATAAACTCACCATCAAAGATAAAATTTCCCATCCCGGTCATTGATGACCTCTGGATGAACTGAGTGGTGCCAAATCCTTCTGAAACTTGATCTTAAAACCGGGCTATTACCAGATCTGTATGAAAGAGTCGACATTCCTAAGATAGCCTTTCTCACTCATGAGGGCCACTACAGACTTTTGGTTGCCTTTGGGTTTGTATGCGCCCCTCCACCTTGATCCTCATGAACCATGTCTTCAGCCCCTTTCTTAGTCATTTTGTCCTAGTTTTCTTTGATGATATCACTCATATATAATAGGACATGGAAAGACCATCGACTCATGTGGATCAAGTTCTCGACCTACTTTCGCTCGACACCGAAGCTTTTCTTGAAACAGTCCAAATGTGATTTTTGGTGCATGAGAGTCAAATACTTGGGTCATCTAGGTAGGCAAGGATGGCGTCGGGGTGGACCGAAAAGATTGAAGCTATGTAATATTGGCGCGCTCTGAACTCTCTCAAAGCTTGCGTGGATTTTTGGAGCCTCCACGCAGTGTCATAAGTTAAACCGAGAACTATGGAAGATTACCTTTCTCTCATGGCTCTCCTTAAAAGAACTCTTTCAATTGGACCCCGGCGGTACTCAAGCCTTTCAAACTTTGAGATGGCCATGTGCACCACTCGGTTCTAGCTCTCTGACTTCACAAAGGAACATTTGTGTTGGAATGTGACGCATTCGAGAAAGACATTGGCGTTGTCCTTATGCAAGCGAGTCAACTGCCTTCTGAGAAAACAAGCATGCAAAGAAAGAATCTGGGCAAACCTATTTATGAAAAGAAATGTTGTGATGCATGCGGTTGAATTATGGCATCCTTATCTCTTGAAGCTGATTCCAAATTAAGACGGACAAAGCCTCAAATACTTTGGAACCAGCACTTATTTCCTCCGAACAGCAAAATGGGTCACTAAGCTCTTTGGCTATGATTATGAGATCTCATTTACAAGAAGGAAAAGACAATGTGATGGCGGATGCACTTTGTCCGAGAAATATGAAGATGAAGGATCCCCTCTTTTCTCTTTCCTTCATTGTGCACGATTAGAGCATGAAGTTGTGCACAAAGAATGGCTGCAAGACCCCCAGAGTTCACATCTAATTCAACCAGCTGGGAACAAAGGCATGGCTCCCCCGGGGTACTCCTGGCTTGAGGATGAGCTTCGATACAAAGGTCGCTCTTATTTAAGTAAACAATCCAAGCTCAAATCCATAGTACTCTGACTATACTACACCCTGATGAGGGTCACTCAGGGTTCACTAAAACATTTGACAGAGTTAAACGCTCCTTTTACTGGGATGGTATGAAGCAGGACATACACACGTGGTAAGTTTGTGGCTAACAGATGGCAGAACATGCCAACGCCAACAAAGGGAGAAACAGTCAAATCTCCAGGCCTCCTCCAACCGCTTCCGATTCCCACTGATATTTGGAAGGATATATACCTATGGATTTTATTCGGGCTTACCCAAATCGGGGAATAAATCCCGATTGATAATGGTGGTGGTGGATGGAGCTTTCCAAGTATGCTCATTTTGTGCTCTTCACCGCCATTTGCTACATCCACAGTGGCTAAATTTTTTATGGATCCAGTGCTAGCTTCATGGCATGCAAACTCCTATTGTTTACATTCGAGACCAGCACTGCAAACAATTTTTGGCAAGAGCTGTTTAAGCTACCAGGCACACAACTGCACCTCAGCTCAGCTTATCGTCCTAGACGGATGGCCAGATTGAAGTCATCAACAAGTGTTTGAAACCCTATAAAGTGCTACAACAAAAAAGAAGCAACACCGATTAGGATCAATGGTTACCCCTCATGAATGGTGGTACAACACTACACCTCGCTACAACCACTACTGACTCCTTTTGGAAGCAATGTATGGACCCTTAAACCATCATTTCTCTCATACTTACCAAGTACCGAAGGTCAAGGCGGTCGACCAAACACTTACGGTCAAAGAGGATATCCTTCATACCCTAAAAGAGAACGAAGTCCTTGTGAGCAGGAAGTAAATGACAATACGAGATCAAATTATTTCGGGCGTCAATTTGTAGAAGGGGATCAGGTGTTTTTTACTGCGGCCGCAGCTATATAAACCAAGCTTCCCTCAAAGGTCGAAGCTGATTAGTCGAGCTAGCCCCAAATTTTATGGCCTTACATAGTTCTAAAGCATGTGGGACAAATCACATATCAGTTAACTCTGCCCGGTCGATGAAACTACATCTGTTTCATGTTTCTTGCTTGAAGAGGTGATTGGAACTAGGTGTCTTCAACCAACCTTCGAGGAGTTAGGCGAAGAAGGATCCATTTGGCTACAACCAGGGAAAGCGAGTTTGGACCCGGAGGGTAAGCTTCGTCAGAGAACCGTAAAGGAAGTGCTAAATGCAGGTGGAAAGATATAACTCCAGTGGATTCCACTTGGGAACCATTACCGATACCGCGGCCGGTTCCATCTCAAGCCTTGAGGACAAGGTTTTTTTGAAGCGAACATGTTAAAGGTCTAACACATGGAGATCAATGTATTCCGGATGTAATGAGTCAATGTGGACCTTTCAATAAAATCAGAATAAAGGCGGATGAATACCTAATGCGGCTTGGCTTCTAGAAGGATGTCTTCCTCTAGATGCTTCTTTTGAATCATAAATGAAGTCGGTGTAGAATACCATTTGGGATATTATTGTAGCAGGGCGGCTGCTGGGTTAGGTTGCCCCTTTGTGAACATTACTATCGATTCAAGAAGTACTGTTTCTTTTGCTATTTAGTATATCATTTCTGTTTATTGTAAATTATGATGGATATTTTCTTGTGATACTGTCATTTCTAGCATTTCGTTTATGCATATTTTATATGCTCACGGTATCTTGCAGCTATTATAGCTCATCTTGACCACTCGGACTTGAAATTTTTATTATTGAGAATCATGATACCTCAAAGAAATAAATTGGGTATTTTCTAATGCAGAAAGGAAATTTTGGCTTTTGAAACTTCGACCATCAGGGAGAGGAAAGGACTTACAAAAACCCATTTATGAGGAGAAAATGATGGAAATACTACATGCGACAGAAGAAATATCGTAACCCACCTAATAGGTGGCACTTCAAAGTCCAAGTAAGATCATGATAGTCTTAAATACTTCTTGGAACCAAAGACTATCTTTGAAAGAGAAACAAAATGGAGTAACCAAGATATTGGGTTGTAATTTTGAAATCCTCTATAAAGGGAAGAAAAATGTTGTGGCGGATGCACTCACAAGAAAGGCCGAAGATGTTGAGGCCTTTCTATTGCTATCTCGATCATCCAACCCGTTGGATAATAGAAGGAAGGATGAATGGAAGAATGATGAAAAAGTGTGAACTCTCATTCAAGGTGCGATGGATTCGATTACATGGATACATTCATGGAAAATCATTCACTATGGACTGAAAGGTCATATATTTGTAGAACTCCCAACTCCGACAAAAGGTACTATTTTAATTTCACACCTCTCCAGTAGTAGTGCACTCGGGATTTTTGAAACCCACCATAGAGTCAAGAAATATTTTTTGGGGATGGCCTTAAGCGGTGTTCAAAGGTTTTGGTAGAATGTTTTGGTTTCCAACAAAATAATGTGGAAAAAAAATTAAGACCACAGATGCTTTACAACCATTATCCATCCCAAATCATCATTGGAGGAGGTTTCGATGGATTTCATCACCGGGGGTGCAAAGTCTGAAGGAAAAGAGTGTAATCATAGTGATTGTTGATAAATGACCAAGTACACACACACTTTTGTCCACTCTCACATCCCTTCAGCTAGATATAGTTGCCACGCATTCTGAGGAACCTGAGTTAAAGCTACACCTTTAAAGATTATTGTAAGTAATGAGAGATCCCATCTTCAGCTTTGGACATTTTTGGAATGGAGGTATTTTCTTGTTTGGGTACTCAAGGTGGCTCATAGCTCATCCTATCATCCTCAATCTAATGGACACTAAGATAGTGAAAAAATGTCTAGAAGGCTACCTTCATTGCTTTGTCGATAAAACAAACCCATAATGGTTCAAATGGTTACCTTGGCGAGAATGGTGGTATAACACTTCCTTTCATCTGCAACAAAAATGAGCACTGCATTTATGGAACTTTATGGATGCCCTGTATCGCTTCTTCTCTAAAGAAAATCTAAGGTTCAATGGAGTGGAATATCACATCTAGAATCAACAAGTTCTCCAAATCTTAAAGGACAACTGACCATGGCACATAATCATTGTGAAACAACAAGCCCAGAGATCAACATCGTAGTGAAAGAAGTTTTGAAGTAGAGAGTTGGGTGTTTTAGAATTCTAATATCACAAACATATGTGTCCCTCAGTAAAGCTAAGAGGATGTAGAATTATCCTTAATAGTATGGCCCATATAAGGTGTTGTAAAATGGTACTATGGCATACAAATTGGAACTACTTGCATCTTCACGAGTGCCTGCTTTTCCCATGTTTCATACTTAAATAAGGTTATGGGTGACAAGATCCTAGTTCAAACTATATTTCCAGACTTGATGAGGAAGGAAAAATCCTAATGGATCATGAATCCATTACTGACACAAGAATTTGCAAGCTAAGGAATAGATCCATTTCGAGAATGTCTCGTAAATGGAAACTACAGGTTGAAAGATTCCTTGGGAAGATGGAGTCTTTTATCTGGGAAGCATCGAGTTACTCAAACATTCTTGAGACAACACTTGTCTCAAGGGAAGTGCATGTTAAGCTAATATTGGCTCAGTACATAGTGGGGTATATTATATTAGTAATGTTATTTTATTTATGTAAAACTTTGGGCATTAGTGTATTCTCACCTCCTAGTCTTTCCTATATAAACCAGGAGACATTTTCATTTGAATCATCTTGTACTTCAAACCAAGGAGACATTTTCATTTTGAATCATCTTGTACTTGAACATTTAAGTGTGGTAAAAGGAGGTTTCCCCCTTGAAGAGGCTTATTATCTAAATTTATCTCTTTTTCAAGGCGTTGAGTACTTTTTCTGAGGTTTTTCTATGCTATATTGATATTTGGTTCTTAACGAATAACAAGAGGGTCTCACAACAACATCATAATCATCATATATCAGTTTCCTTCTTTTAGCTACTCCTCACAGTTATAGATCTACTCTAACATAGCTACACAATAATGGAATAACAATGATAGATATCAAGACATCAATCACACACACATAACACTAGACATATGTGGTTCACCCTCTCTCTAGGGCTATGTCCACAGAACTGTGCTTGAGATTTTTTAAGATAAAGCATACAGTTCTGATCTGCACTCTCAACTAGAAGATCTTCCTTCTTATTCCTCTCTTTATCTCCCCTTCCTGTGCACCCAACTGCAATACTTGACCTTCGCACACAGCTGGAGATCTTACAATACCATAAAGATCTCTCTCTCTACACTTCTCTCTTACAATATAATGTTCTCTCACAACAACAATAGAACTAGCTCAACAATAATATCATACTAACCCCACCCAGGCCCTTTAGACCTTTATTTATACATTATAATAGCCTACTGACAGTCTTAGGTCAGAACCTAAGTGTCAAAACCCTAGATACCAAAACCCTAGGTCAACTTGACCTGCTTTTCTCGGGCTTCGCCAACCTGTCTTTCCTTTATTCCTGCACGTTTCTAACAGTGGATTTTCCCTCTTGTTGAGTTGTCCTCGATCCATATTCCTTGATTATCTGTCATCATCTATCCTCTCGTCCAACGACTTTCTTTTCCATACTTCGCTTCATCTTTTCTTCTCTTTTTCTCACTTCGCCCCAGTAACAATTACTGTGTCTTCCGCGAGGTGATAATCCCACCATTTCTTCCTTCATACTCACTTACTTCCATAACCAAGGGCCAAAAGGCCCCAAAAAATAACCTGTGACTCATCCCGAGGCACTTCAGATCTGATCCTTTTGTTCTACTTCGACTTTTAGACTGCGCAGTGCAACCTTTTCTTTCTGTTCTATGCCTCCCTTCCTTGTGAAAAATGCCTTTTTTTGTGTCTGGTACCCAGTTTCAACTGCACCTGGTACATAGACCCTTTTGTTCCATGCTCCTACTGAGATCTCTGAGGCAAATGGTTGTCATAATACAACTTCAGTCGACTCCCATTCACCAAGCCTTCCTTCTACTCTCTGTTTAACGTCTTCAACTGTGCAGCTCCTCCTTCAGTAACATAAGAAATCTCATATGGTCCAAGCCAATGCATTATGAATTTCCCTGGATGTTTTATAAACTTGATTTCATACACCAATACTAAATTTCCATGCTTAAATGCCTTCTTCTTGATGTTCCTATCATGATATGCCTTCTCTCTCTCCTTTTGTACCTATTGGTGGAATCCTGCAATGAATCTGTCTTCTTCGAGTTCAACCAACTATGTGAGCCTCTCTTCGATAGTGCCAATATCATCCATGTCTGTGAAGGCAACAATTCTTAATCTTGGTACCAAGTATTCCATTGGGACAACAACTTCAAGGCCATAGACTAACTTAAAAGGGGTCTGCATGGTTAGCTTCTTGCAAGTGGTTCTATAGGCCCATAGTACTGTTGGTACTCTTAAATCCTAGTCATCCATGTTTACACTGCAGATGCATTGTCTCCAAGATTTTGTTGAAGGCTTAGACTATCCCATTTTCCTATGGATGGTAAAGTGTGCTCTTCTGATGGTGGACTACAAATTACTCAGTCAATGCTTCAACTATCTTATTGATAAAATGTGTGCCTTGGTCACTCATAAGGATCTTGGGGCATTCAAACCTGGTTATGATATCATCAATTATAAAGTGTGCGGTTGTAGTTGCACTACAGTCCTTAACTGCTCTGTCTTCGGCCCATATGGTCAAGTATTTTGTTGCAGTAATAATGTACCTTGCTCCTGTGCGCTTCCTTGGTGGGTTTATAGGTCCCACAAAGTCAATGGCCCATTTTTCAAATGCTTGTAGGGTCATCTATGGTGCTAATGGCATTTCATCTCTTCTGGATGGTTTCCCAACTCTCTAGCATACATCGCAGGATCTAGCATAATCTTTAGCATCTATGTGTAAGGTAGGCCACCAAAGGCCAGCTCTTATAATCTTCTGCACAGTTTCTCTCCCTGCATAATGTCCTCCTGTGATGCCTTTGTGATATTCTGCGAGGATCACTGGTCGCTCTACCGCCATAATGAATCTCCTTAGTATCTCATCAGATACCATCTTGTATATATGTCTCACTATAATTGAAAAGTATGCAACGTGCACCACTAGTTGTTTCTTCTGAGAGATGGTATACTCACTCAGTGCCATTCCTGTTGGTAGGAACTAGACTATGTCTATGAAGTGATCATCAATCTTGGTAATGGCTAGCAGTTTTGCATCTGACAGTGTGTCCTCCAAACTAGTGAGTTCTTCACCATGTTCCAACCTTAACAAGTGGTCAGGGACTTTATTCATCCTTCCTGGATTAAATATGATCTCCAAATAATATTCTTGAAATAGCAGAAGCCATATACATATTCCCCCCCCCCCC
>SNQJ01S0257439.1:0-12449 GCA_010110895.2 Picea sitchensis
CTTACTCCACAAAGCGTCTTCCCGTGAGGGCTTTCACCATAAGGGGACCACTTTGGAGTTCATCCATATTTACTTCTTATCAACCATGACAAAACAATAATGATTCATATTTACATCAAACAATATTGGGTCCATTACCCAAAACTTTTTGCTACAGGTCTTTCTTCAGGGGTTGACATCATTGACAACCAACCTTAATCAACAGAACACCAATATAACCAGAACAACACCATAATAATACCAAAATGATACCAGAATAACACCAGAAAGAGAAATTTGATTACTGAGAGAAAAGTTCACTTGCCTCTTTGAGGGGGAAACCTCCAACATAGTAGAGCTCTATTACAATACTATCCAAGAGAAAAGTTCTCATACCCTCTACTCCTGTTTATACTAAATATGTCTATCAAAAGAACCATCTAGAGGAAGATCCTTCTAGAAGTGAAAGCTTCTATTAGGTCTTCTAATATTCGACTTATTATTACTTATTGCTAGGCCTTATTAATATTGACCTTTATTACATCAGAATATATTATTCTACCTACGTGAGGGGTTAGGTCCGTAACATTTTGGGATGGTTGTAGGAAATTATCTTGTTGTGGGTTATTTTGGTATGTGAGTGGATAGTAGACACGCTTAGGAGACACTCTTTCTTGTGGACTCATAGCCTTAGATCGGGGGTGACTTGCTTTTGAGAATTGGAGTGGCAAGTCTATGGTTGGGTGGAACGTCCATCCTCTGCAACTGGTTGTACATTTTCTTACAAAGATAAGTGTTTTATCTTTGTTCACTATTTTTAATTATAGGTTTTAATTGGTGTTCATTCTAATTTGTGTTTTTGAGGGAATAAATGATGTTGTGCATGTTTAATAGACTGCAATCATGCTTTTAATTAATTATGTTAGATGCATGGGAATTTTTAGTATGTTGCACACATTTTAGTTTAATGGGTATCAATTTTTTTTTGGGTTAGTAGCGGGCGTGCTACACTTCATGTAGGTTTCTTCTCTCATGTTCACCATGCTTCTGTAGTTTTCCTTTACCTCATTTTTTCTCTATCTCCCTTGGTTGTGTTTTCTCCTTTATTAAACAAGTCCCTCCTTCGTTATATAGGTACCTAGGAATCCCAACCATCAAGGTGGCTCATTTGATTTTCTTGAAGCCTTTGGCCTTTCATATTCAAGTTGATCATCGACTTCAAAAATTGCCAAGAAATTATTTTTACAAAGTTTGGAATGATCATTAAATTCAATACAAAGGAGGATGGCTCCATAATTAAGGAACAATAGGGGCATACATAAAGAAGGAGAATGGCTCATGAATTAAGGAACACTGGGGGTATTATGAAGGAGATAGTTTTGTGATTGAACAAACAAAGACAATGGAGCTGCCTTCAATCCAAAGAATATTAGCCATTAATAATATAAAAAAGATTTATAAAATAATAGCAAAATAATTATTTACTGTTTCATAAGAGTAAATTTTGGAAATCTGAAAGTAATGTACATGTTTTTTCACTTAAACTCTGGACAATCCAAATACTTGTCTACTCAAGTTATAAAAATTAAGTAATAATAACATTGAGAGTGACAATTTTTATTATTAAGTTAAGCATGGAAGATATAGACTAAAATGTATATTTTCCACTCAAACTTATAATAATGACACTGAGATTGACATTTTGGATTATTAGGTTAAGCATGGAAGATATGACTAAAAATAATTAATTCTTAACTTTGATCATGCATCTCCTTCTTATTTATATTTCTAGAGCTATGTGTTATATATATTTTTGGAGGTCTGTAATCTTTATATATTCTAGAATGTTAGGAATATATTGATTTTAGTGTTGTTACAACATAGTTTGATGGAATTTGCTCAATGACTTGATTTAAAATTTTGAGGTCTCATGGCTATTTTTGGCCTGGAAAATCAAGAAAATGAAGAAGTGCTTTTAGTGTTTTATCAACTGCCTTATATTGTGCCTTTGACACATGAATACTGTACTTTTTATTCTCATTTTGAATTGAAAATGCAATTTTTTTCTTTAGAAAAAAAGAATGAAGAAATACCATGTTACAATCACCATGCAATGTACTTGCCATGTCTTGAGCCTCTACGATAATGATCAACACATTGAGCCTACTAATGAACATGAGTGCAAGGAAATATGTTCGAAATATTCTTTTCATTGATGTCAGAGACAAGAGGAGACTACATATGTCCAAGATAAATATTGCAAGATGGAGATTCTTGGAAATATTGTTTTTGGATTTTTGATGCTCAATTTGGATACCCTATCTTTGAAGGAATTTTTACTCTAAATATCTAGCTCAAATGGGAACATATGTTATATGGTTGGAAATATTGTTCCGATACCTTTCCAACATTATATGAAACTCCCTCTAACTCCTTAGGAATGAGGAGATATGATTTTTTCTGTCAGAAAACCCAACCAGAAAGTTCAGGTCGACCTAACCAGTATTTACAGGTCGACCCTAAAAGTGAGAAGAAAAACACTATAAATACATGATAGATGTGCACATTTTAAGAGCATCCAAGCAATAAGATCAAGTATGAGGTGTGTAGAATATATTTGAGGTGCGCAAGATAAGTTGGGTCTAAAGGTGTGAAAGAGGAGTTTTCCTGGAGTCTTAAGGGTGTGCTATGAACGAATAAGGTCTATGATGCCACACAGTGCATTGTTTTTAAGTTGTGATGCTGTAATTTGGAATTATATTCTGGGAATGATGCTATGAGGTTCTCTAGGGAATTAGACTAAATTTGACTAGGGTTCTGTTGACCAAAATTTGGTCATCTATATTTTCCCGCTCTTGGATTCATAAAATCCTTGATATCAAAATAATATATTTTTTGAACTTTTATAAGTTCACTCTGCAACCCTCAGTCTCAACTTCACCACACATTTTACGGATCAAAAATCTATTTCTGTATGCCTAAGTTACTCAAGATCTTGTCCATAGGTCCGATTTTGAATAATCTTTCTATGTATCATGTTCTCCTCTCCTCTCCTATATTAAAATGCTACCATACTTTGAATTTTCACTCAACATACCTCTTTCCATACTTAGTCATATTTCAGTGTTCACGGGTTGGCGGGCCTTCATTTCCACCCACTTTCTTATCTGATAAGTCTGTTTTAACACTTAGCCATTTCTTTTAGTTCACGGGTTCACGGGTTCAATCTCTCATCCTCCATTTTATGTGACCTTCACTTTTCACCCCAAGTTCCGTGATATACATTTTGACCATCAACCTTGTTGTGGGTGTTGAGCTCCAAAGTATTTCATTCCTCTTGCATGCGATTCTGAATGAACATTCCTCAACACTTAGTCTACTTTTGTATCATGGACTGGTGGGTTCGCAGACTCACGGGTTCACACACTCACATTGTTGTGTTTTATCATTTTCAAGAGCCCATATGAGAAGTATCATTACTTAGCCATTTTTTTCATCCATTGCAGATTCGTGGGTTGACTAACTCATACATTCCCTCATCTTCTCACACTCCCTCATTTGCTAACCCATTATCTACATATTACACTCTCTTCACCCCTCTTCTACACTACTCAACACTTGGATTTTTCTTCAAATTCATGGGTACACGGGTTCAAACATTTTCCTTCCCTTTTCCGCAGCCTTCACATTGCACTTCAAATTCCAAATTCCATAGTTAGACCATCACTTAAATTTTATTCTCATTGTGTTTCCTGGGTTCCCAAATGTCCCATTCTTCTGATGATTGCGAGTCCGATCGACCACCATTCTATACTTAGTTTCTTTGGATCAATCGTCCAACTGTGGGTTCGCTGGTTGGTAGGTTCACGAAAATTTCATGGTTAACTTCACCCACATCACTTCCCTCACCCCCGTGAACCTGCAAACCATCCAACCTGCCTCTCCCTCCTCCCCTCTTGTCCCATCTCCCATACTTAGCCAAATTCTCAAAGCTACTCTAGGGCATAAAACCAATGAATGAGAGTGTGACACATGGAAGAAAACCGTGTGATGACACGTGGAGATGATGTGGACCATTCACATGATGAGACATGGGCATGAATCATTGATTACATAGCATGACGAGGATGATGACTGGGTTCTAAAATTATTATTTTATTCATCAATTTCTCAAGGGGTCGAATTATCAAGTCTCAATAGTCTTCTCCTCTTTGTTTCTTGTTGAGTATATAATACACTTAATATTATATACGATAAATATTCCAACATTCCCATGCATATGAGATAGATTTTTTACAAACAAAATTTGAATATTTCAAAGGAATAGGAGAAATAAAATCCAGGGATGAGATTTTCCCATCAATTTTAATCGACGATGGATGAGTATTGATTTTGCGGAGGCCATAACTTGAGATCCGGATGTCATAATCGCACAAAATTTATATCGTTGGAAATATAAGACAATGAAGATAACATCAGAAGTGATTTAAATGGCTAAAAAGTTGATTATAATTCCCAGAAAATTAAAACATAGTCCTCCTGTTTTAAATGAGAAATTAATTAAATTGTGAAAATAAAAGTTTATTTAAAAACTTTTATTAAAAAGGGAAAGGGACCCATTTTAGATATGTATATATTGATGATATAATTTCATTAATGATGAATTAATGGGACACTAATTAAATGGAATGTTTCAAGAAGAAACTTGTACGGGAATTTCAAGAGAGGAAGAAAACCCTAACTACTCAAATAGTTAGAAAATCTCTTCTTAAAAAGAGAAGAGAGGCTTCATCAAAGGTCCAATAATCAGTTATTTCAGAGAGGTAGGGAAGAAGATCAGAGGAAGAAGAAGGTACATCCATGCATACACAATCAATCTTCTGATCAAAAGAAAGAAAATCTCCATCTTCTCCATTCTTTATATTCGTCTACACCATTTCTCATAGCTTTATGCTTGAGTCTCAGAGTTGGGCACAAGGCTGAGTTGTTGAGTGTTTTTATTTTATTCTTCTATGGAATTTTCTTGTATGACCATGGATTATTTTTATTCACATACATGGCTGTCAAATTTTTGGTAATGAAGAATATTTCTCATATTTCTCATGAATAAACTCCACAAAGAATTGCTTCAGGGTTGATCTTAATTGTATCTTGTAACTTTGAGTTTTAAGTATGAGATATTTGAGGTTGACCTATCAATTTCTCTTTATTACTAATTGCAGTACTCTATTAAAATTCTTTGAGATGATCAAATCATTCTCTTCTATTTCTTATGAAGAAGATATGGACACATTTGTATATGATTAAAAATACTATGTGTGATGTTGTTCACAATTTAATTATGATGTTGAAGCCCTCCTTCAATCTTTTTTTATTGTAAAAATACTTTTTCTACACATAAAGATTGTATTCAGGTTGTTGAAGAACTGTTTTATTTCATAATATCAAGCAATAAAGAATTAGGGTTTACTGCCTATCACTCTCCTAATCCAAGATATTCAAAGATATATTTTTATCCAAAGAGGAGAACCACCTCTCTAAAAATTAAGGGGGACTAATCTCCTCATGAGGTTGTTGTTTCGGTCCTGACGGATTCAGGCATCAACATTTTTGGCGACCATACTGGGGACCCATTTATTTTCAAGATATTTGAGGAACCAAAAACATCCATGGCTCAAAGTTTCGAGAATAAGATTCAAGAAAATTGCTACTTATTTTAAGCATGGCTCACCTTTTACTATAATTTCAAAAAGAAACGAGAAGCACCAAATATTTGGGAGAATGAACTCCTTGACAACTCCATTGAAAAAATTCAAAATGAATGGTTTCATTCATGTCATAATGCTTCTTTATATTATTCATCAAGCCCATCAATGGCTTCACAAGACTCAACAAAAGGGATAAATACTCAAAGAAGGAGGTGATTTCATAATACCCCTTTAAATCTACCATAAATAGACTTTCAAATGTCCATTATTTCTATTGAAATATTTTCTACATTCTTTGGGGATTCTTCAAAAATGCAGAGCAACACTTGAATAATTTTAAAAGTACATGTTATGATTTCAACCTCACTGAAGACAATGTTTTATGTAGATTATTCCTACAAAATCTATGAGAGGATGCTCTTGAATGGTATAGTTCATTAATGCCTAACTCCATTACTAGCTGGGATGTGTTAGAAGATTCATTTGCAGAAAAGTTTATCCCAAAAGTGCATTCTTATGTTTTTGCTGATGTTTTAAATGTTGCTTCCCACCCATCCTCTCCCATATGGAAGCAAGATAACGAAGTCACCAATTTTAAAAAAGAATCTAATCAAAGAGTGGATGGGATTTCTAATTCAAGTCATGTTGCTGAAAAGGAAAATGAAAATTCCAAATCAGAAGAAGAATATTCCAGTCTCCTATATACTCCATATGAAGAAATTTCGAGCAAAAAAATTTGAAAATGAAATTGAGGAGCCTCCACAAAATACACAAGAAGATTTGAGCCTTGTAATAGATGATGAAACAACAAAAGAGAACTTGCAACAAGAAGAATTGATGGAAGAAATGAATCTTGAGAAGAATGATGAACAAGATCATCTTTACAAGAAAGAATAATATTTTCAAGAGATTTTTGATGAATCAAGAACCTTGGAAGTGATTGTAAATAAAGAAAAGGATGAATGAATTCTTATGTCGAAAACTCCTCAGCCACAAATTGATTTTATTGAATTATGGTTCCAGAGCATTGTTGTCCAAACAATGCAATCAAATCTTCACCATACTTGGTATCATTTTTCTCGAGTACATATTGAGAGTGCCCTTGACTCATTGGTACAAGTCCCAACATATCTCAGAATTTTGGAGTTCATTCCACAAATCAGATCAATGTTTGAATGGATCCATTGGAAATCTTCCCACACCTAAGGTTTCCCTTTCTTTCAAGTAAGTTAGAGTAGGTAGATCATGTATGTACATATTTTGTTTCTTCAGTTCATTTTTGCATAATAAGACATCATTTATATTGAAGTTTGAAGATAGCTCCATGAAAGAATAATAATTACAATAATTTATTGAAGATGACTCCATGGACTAATGGAGAAGGAAGCAATTGAGATTCTGAATTCTCAACAACCCACATGGGGTCATTGTCCGACAGTTGGAGCCAATTGTTGACCAAAATTTGGTCATCTATATTTTCCCACTCTTGGATTTATGAAAGCCTTGTTATCAAAAGAAGACATTTTTTGAACTTTTATAAGTTCACTCTACAATACTCAGTCTTGGCTTTGCCACACATTTTTCAGATTAGAAATATGTTTCTGTATGCCTAACTTACTCAAAATCTTGTCCAGAGGTCTGATTTTGAAGAATCTTTCTAAGTATCATGTTCTCCTCTCCTCTCCTATATTACAATGCTACCATACTTAGAATTTTCACTCAACATCTCTCTTTCCATAATTAGTCATATTTTAGTGTTCACAGGTTGCCAGACCTTCATTTCCACCCACCTGATTATCTCATAAGTCTGTTTTAACACTTAGCCATTTCTTTTAGTTCACGGGTTCACGAGTTCGAGCTCTCATCCTCCATTTTCCGTGACCTTCACTTTGCACCCCAAATTCCTTGAACTACATTTCGACCATAAACCTTGTCATGGGTGCCAAGCTCCAACGTATTTCATTCCTCTTGCATGCGAGTCCGATCGACTGTTCCTCAACACTTAGTCTACTTTTGTATCKCGGACTCACGGACTCATACTGTTGTGTTTTCTCATTTTCACTAGCCCATATGAGAAGTATCATTATTTAGCCATTTTTTTTCATMTGTGGAATATTYGTGGGTTTGCGGACTCATACATTCCCTCATATTCTCACACTCCCTCACTTGTTAACCCTTTATCTACATATTACACTCCTCACCCCTCTTCCACACTACTCAACACTTAGATTTTTCTTCAAATTCACGGGTATGCGGGTTCAAACATTTTCCTTCCATTTTCCGAAGCCTTCTCATTGCACTTCAAATTCCATGTTATAAACTTCAACCATAAATTAAAATTTATTCTCATTGTGGTCRTCAGGTTCTCAAATGTCCCATAGTTCTGGTATTCRTGAGTCCGTCCGACCGCCCTTCTATACTTAGTTTMTTTGGATCACTCGTCCAATCACGGGTTTGCGTGTTGGCAGGTTCACAAAAATTTCATGGTTAACTTAAATCACCTCCCTTCCCTCACCTCCGTGAACCTGCAAACCCTCCAAACTATGTCTCCCTCCTCCCCTTTTGTCCCACCTACCATACTTAGCCAAATTCTCAAAGCTATTCTAAGGCATGAAAACCAATGAATGAGAATATGACACATGGAAGAAAACCGTGTGATGACACATGGAGATGATGTGGAACATTCCCATGATGACATGTGGGCGTGAATCATTGATTACATGTGTGACATCCCCATCCGGTACGACTCCTACGACGTACAACCGATAAAAGCACCCTTAATGTTTTTTTTTTTTTTTTTTGTGTGTGTGTGTGTGTAGGAAGGTAATAAAGACATTTCACTCAACATCGCAACACGACGAGGAACACATGCATGCCACTCACGCAACAAAAAAAATAATGACCCAACACAACATGACCACGCCTACACGCTAAGGGACAACATCCCCACCCCGACATCCTGGCCTAGACAACAAGGACTAGAACCTCAAGGCATGCGAACCAATGCCTGAAGGCGTTCAACCCAGGCACTAAGACGAATTACAACGCTCGAAAAAAATCACATGGAAAACACCGACTCTGACCAACTATAATTCCCTGCTATCCAAATAGGGCGTGTCTTGATCCCCTCATTAGGAATCATGCGGTCCCCCGGTGATAGAGGCGTCAATAACCTTGGCGCCATACTTCCTATCTGGACCCAGGAACTCTAGGTAGCTTTGATGTACTAGGATGAAAAATTGACAAGGAGACTACGCCTATGCCCCTAAATAACAGGTCGATAAGATGCAATATGACAACGCTCGATAAAGGTGCAATCCATAACTTGACTCGACAAAAACCAAAAGCTCCAAAAGGTTGAGCAAGAAGTCTTGGCGTTATGGTAAACTAAAATAACGTTACTAAGGACGAAAAAGTAGTCAAGGGTGAGCCAATACCGATCTCAACAATTCAACAGGCTTGTCAGCACAGTACCTATCTATAAGGTAAGGGTACTACACATCAATTAAAAAAAAAATCTTACCCTGCTTCATTTGACTTAAACGACAAAGCTGTCAAAAAAAGACAAGTCCTAAATAATCAACCCAACTAATCTAATTTATCAATTTAACTATGCAAACGATTTTGACCATATCAACATATATATATTGTTATTAAAGCAACACTAATAATCATCCTACTTATACAATCATGGATTAAAACACTATTGGAAAGATCTATTTACAACATACTTTCCATCATAAAAATATATGCCGACGATTAAGTTGCAGTTATTGGCTAACTCTATAAGTGGCTGTAGTCAATCACTGAGTGCCATTCAATGCGAAATTAAATGCTGATATGCGGTGATAATGGAAGCCACATATACACTATTTAAAGAAAAAATTATGATATCAAAGGGATACTGTCTAGCAAGATAAGGTTGTCCAAGTGGGTCATAGCCATTCAAGGTAAGGAGTCGCAATCAACAAAAAAAAATTGCCATTGAAATTTGCCCTCAGTCCCAAATGACCGGTCAGTTGCGGACAAGGTCAGGAAAATAAAATCGTTGGGATCTCCTCACAGAATTCGCTAGGTCACAAGTTAGGAAAAGCAACGATAATAAAATTAATCCTGGGCGTAATTAGAGAAGTCACCCTCCACGTTCCAGGGAGATAATCACGGTGTAAAAAATTTAAGGAAAGGTTAACCCTACGACTATTGGGCATGAAAACTCAGACTAACTTTCCAGTCGTGGTACTACCAAGGGCTAACTCTACGACCTTACAATCTCAGAATGTTGGGTAATCGCATTGTTAACCAAATATGGAAAAACAGAATGCTAAAACGGCTAAAACTCCATCAGTTTATAACGTGACTATACGCCATAGGAAAACACAGTCCTTCAAGACATGCGCTGCCAGTTAAAATCATAACCTTACAGCCACACGAATGTATTAATGTAATCCAACATATCAATTCTATTAGCACTGCCCAGGCAAAAAAATTGTGGGCGTTTAGTAGCAGACTCCATCACTGTTTTAAGCATAAAGTTCATGGGTAAAGCAGCCAACGCAGGCAGCGTTTAAAGAAACAAAAAAGTGACCCTTTCAATGGAATCATAGTCAATTACCAGTATGCTACACCCAAGGAAAAACGTGGACATGGTTGGCAGTAACATTTATAAATAACATCCGCGTAACACACCAATCATGGTCAACTCGTGGTAATAAATTGCCGGTAAAAGAAATAAATGGTGGTGACAGTAAGGGATGGTTAATACATCCAATGCAACCCAACTCAGACAGGGACAGAGAGTACATTTCCGTCGCCTGGGGTGCCCAACAACCGCAACCAGAGATAACAACCCCCCTTTTTATTCCAAGATACCCAAAAATGCAGACCAAAATTTAAATTCCTTCACATTCCAGGGTACCAATATATACATAAAAAAAAACGGAGTTTAAATCTTTTCATTACCAGGAGATCAACGGAATTGCAGACTGAACGAAATTCCTTACATTACCAGTGTGCCAATATGTAAAGAAAAAAAAAGAGTGAGATTAAATCTTTTCATTACCGGGATATCATTAAAATTACAGACTGAAATGAAATTCTCTACATTACCAGGATAATAGTAAATTGCAGACTGAAATGAAATTCTCTACATTACCAGGATAACAGTAAATTGCAGACTAAAATGAAATTTCTTACATTACTAGGATAACAAACCAACACAACCAATAGTAAGGGAACGCAATGGTCTATTGGGAGAGGTTAATGAGATGATCACAGGGAAAACCAACACGACGCAAGAATTCCATACATAGAGGTACCTTTTCTAGAGGACGCAAGACCACAAACTGCCAAGGACAACAACAGAGGTAGACGACAGACAGGTTTGTCCTTCGCTTCACCATCCTCACACATAAAAGTAGGGCATTGAGATCCATAGGTCTTTTAACGCTAAGGTGACGACTGTAGATCAGGCTCCTGGACAACTACTCAGGCGAGGACTGGTGAGTTAGGGACGAAGGCTAAACAACCATGAAGGTCACAATCAACATAGCAAGGCGGTCAAGACGTGCGGGAAACAAAGGCCATGGGAGACAACAACCATCGAGCTAGGCCAAGAAAAGTCTCAGTCATCAATCTAAACAATCAATTTACTTACCTAATCAACATGCAGATCCAAGCATAAAACCTACAACATCTACTATACAAATGAAGAGAGTGTACCGTTGCTTGATCGCCCGCTCTGCGTGACGTCCACGTGCTCCGTGCAACTCCCGCTTGCCGATCGACGAGACTTCACCGGTACCTCCCAGCCAATGCTAGGGGTACTCTTCTTCCCCCCTAGCCCCTCGAGCCACAAAGGGGCCACACACACACACTATCCAGAGATTTCAACTAGTTCCCAGCTCGCCTTACAAGGCCGAGCTACCACTCCTCACCGAGCTGGGTATCCCAACTCCCACAAGTTAAGTCAGTCAAGTAGATATTTCTGTAGCGTAATGGTATGCAAACAAAATCTCCCTTTCATCCTTCTCCCTCCTTCATTATATAGAGTTTTGAACTTCCTTTCTTTCCTAAAACCTCATTTAATTAAAGTTTTAAAAATAAATTCCTAAAACTTCTTCTTCGTACAAGTGTCCCCCATCCCCTATGTTCCTCCATTATTTAATTTCTTTAATTAATTAATTAACTTAATTCCCTCACCCACCTAGAGTTACTCCTAGAATCACTCCTAGATGTCCCCAAATTCCCTTACAGGTTTTAAAGGCTTTCCCTATTATTGAATTGCTAATTCAGTTTAAATTAGGAAGCTCTTAAATGGTAGATTCTTTACTAAGTTTGACTTTCCGCTTTTTCCCTTAAGTTCCCCTTTTTCCCTTTTTAAGTTTACCTCTTTTCCTAGTTTCCTAATATGTTAGATTTTCCCTCTTTCCCCTTTTTACTTAGAACTCAAAAAGGTAGGTGTGGAAATTAACCCTTTTTCCCTTTTCTTATTTAATTAGTATATTTTAATTTATCAAGGTAATAAAACAATTAATTCCCTTTTTTTTAAAAATTTTAATCCAACATATTTTTTTTTGAAACAATTTATTTCTTACTCCCTTGATGTTACAAGATTTAAAGAAGATCAAAATTATTATTCATGTGGTTTTTATTTTTATTTTTATTATTTTTATTCTTTTAAGAGATAAATTTTACCATTAGCATAGTTTAGACTTAAACCTTAAATTTTTGTATTGGACGACATTTAATTAGGGAATTTGTTTC
>SNQJ01S0257440.1:0-12449 GCA_010110895.2 Picea sitchensis
TTTTGGGTTGTAGTTATCTACTTGGAGAAGGTGTGGAACTTGGAGGTTTGGATCTCATATGTTGAGGGGTCCACAACATGATTCTAGGTTTTTGGCTTGTATTGTGTGTCTTCCATTGATGTATTACAACTTACATAGCAGTCATTGGATTGTTGTATTCGATCTCCATTCATAATAAAATATTCCACGATTCTCTTATATTCCAAGTGTATTTAGGATGCTTGCAATATGTTTGACGAAATGTCTCTATTAGAATTAGTGAAAAATATTTGTAGAAATATAACATAATTACATAGAAATTCATAAATTCTATACCTATATCTATTGGGGATATTATAATGGTATCAAAGCGAGGTGATCTTGTCAGTCTGTGATTTTATCAAAACACTTTCCTTGGCCAAAGAAGGGAAAAATATTTGGGTCTTTTTGCATAATATTTTTTGGGAAAAAAGAGGGTGGCTCGCTTCAGGCTCATATCTGAAATTTTATGAACAAAATTTGGAAAAAAAAAAATTGAATATTTGAATTCCTCTCAGAAAAATACCCAATTAAAAAAAACAAATCAATCGAAGTGGAGTCTGGAAAGTGAATTTATCAACATTTTAATTTCAACAGTTTTTAAGGGTTTTTCCGGAAAAAGCCACGCGATTTACAATAAGGGTATTTAGTGAGAAGAAATTTCAAATGGAAAATCAGTAGGATCAAGATTTGGAAAATAAGTGGGCACAAAATAAATATTTTATATAATTTTTGAGGGAGTATATAGCGCTTGGTAGGACATTTTACACATCCATGACATTCAAAGAATTTTGCACCGGAAAATATCATGAGTGGTATGAGCCCCAATTAGCAATGGATGAGGATTCGTTTAAGAGAAAAGGGAGGAAATTGAAGGAGAATGAAGGACAAATGGACCTTTTGGATAACTTGCACCAATTTATGATAAGGATGTGTGAAAAAAATAAAAACCCAACAATATCCTATGATACATAATCATAACTATTAGATGAATATGAGGCCACTAGTGTGTTAGATGGGTATATCTCTAATGAATCAACATCCTATGAGGACCATGAGGAAATGCTATGATCAAGTTATGTTGAGGATCCAACATCTTTCACTGTACATCCTGCTTGTGATGAGGGTGGTTTGAGTGTGATAGCACGTATGCATGACGGGGATTCATCATATGATGCTGATGAGGAGGAGGACATGGCTGTAACTTGACATGATGATAAGATTGAAAAAATACCCCTAGAAGTGAAAGGTTTGAAGGAATGATTATTAGTTAAGGATGAGCACACCGGGTAGGTGTTGACAAGGGAAGATGATACTGATAATTTTATTGAAGATATTATGTGGAAGGCTCAGATGGAGGAGATACAAAAGGGAGTTTTGGATGGGATCACTAGTGCTCAATTATGCATCACCAAAGAAGCACTAGAGTGGATGAAATTTGATTAATTGTAGTTTTTCATGGACAGGGAACTTGTTCTTAAGTTTGTTGAAGACAAGGAGAGGGAGATTGAGGATTTTTTTTACCAACTTAGTTTGGAACGGTCTTCATCGATGATAGTAGCATAGACTCCATCATCTTTGGTAGCAATAGCACATGAGGGCATGAGTAACACTCACGATTTGATGGAGGAACCTCTTGTGACAATTCCACACAAGGAGAATTTAGAGTTTCAAGTGTTAGAGGATAATTTTGACCCAACAAAGTTTAATTGTGTGTTTATTTTACATTGCAGAGATCATGAGTTTTTTGTTTTGGCTCAATGCTTAACTAAAATGGAAGTAGTTGAGAAAATTCCTTGTGGACCAGCCAACAAGGAAGTGAATACATCAGTTGATTGGGGGACTGAGTATAGGATAGATGTGGATACATCACTCTAGGATCCAAGTTCATTTTACAGTAGGGGAGTGATTGATATAGTGGGACATATAGGTTAAAGGGTGGTACATGATGATATAGTGGTATGCAGTAGTATACAACAATATACAACAGTATAAAGTGGTGTACAATGGGTTTTTGGAATGTTTCACCTGCGGAGACCTCAAGACAAGGAATTCAAACATATCACTAAGTTTTGTTCACCCAGGATCAATGTGTGTATGGACAAGCCTCATGGAGGGGAATATTCCACCTAGAGTGACCTTCAATTGGGATATCACCAGAGTAGGGATGAAGAGTAGGATAACTGCATGATTTATCATAGATGTTACCATGAGTTCTTGGTCATACCATTGGGGTTGACCAATGAACCTGACACTTTCCAATCTTGCAAGTAGTGAAAATGGAATATAGTGATACTTTCTGAGGTGTAATGGCCCTGACCGTTACGACACCAAACGACGTACAACTGGTAATTTTTTTTTAAAGCATTAGAAGAATAAAGTCAATAATAACAATCATAGAAACAAAACTCGACAACATCATAATGAACAATGACACAGCGTAACAATGTCACTCGCTAATCATCACTGAAGTAAACAAGAATGCAATTAATGTGTCACGAAGGATAGTACCACATAAACATAAAAGGCATAGAAGATAACACATCAAGCTTAGAGAAATTTAAGACAACACACATCAGATAAAATATAAAATGACTAACCGCCCATCCTACCCTGCAGGTTAGGACCTCCAGGACACATAAGAAACACTCAAGCCCAGGTTCCCATCGATTTTGACCATTTAAGGTCTCAGGGCTAGCAACTGTTCCGAGGAACACGGAGGTGTCTACATCCCACCCGACACAATCAATCTAAGCCGACTAAGCTAAATAACATCATCAACAATCATCGAGGTGAAAACTCATTCTAATAAACCAACACAAGTTACATCAATTCCATGGCATAAGAGAACATAAATACTAAATCCATCTAGAAACAACATAAGTTGAGGCGCAACAATCTAGTTATTTAAATTTTTAGGTGCAACAACATCTATTTAAATTTCAAGTGCGTGATTAGTTATTTCATCAATTTACAATAATCAATCATCATTAGTAAGGTAATCACATGATCTAATTTATGGATATACATAATTCACATGTTGAATCAATGCATGCAATTAATCATTTACCAGAAATCATACAGTACAATGTGATAAGCGTGCCAAATAACTAAGGCGTAAACATTTACACCTCAACTTAGTCCATGGCGCAAGAAATCCTACACGTATTCATCATCATTATCCAAAGCACAAGATAAAAAATTCTTCATCAACATACATGACATAAAACTCAATGCACAAGAAGCCCCAAAATCCTTCACTATCATACATGATATGGAATCAAAACAAAGAATTCAAATATCAATCAAGTTATTCATCGACGCAAGGTAATTACATTTGTTAACTTTTAATTGCACAAAATTATTAGATCTAACTATAAAAAATCCATAAGCGCAAGAAGCCAACTCCAAACAACGTCAGGTAAAACATGTAAATTGGTGCGCGCAAAAGTTTGAACTCAAAAAGTCCTATTTTCCATGATGGAATTGAGCGTGAGCATTCATTAAATGATCATCTAAAACATATTCTTAATCAATCGACAAGTGTCCTTTTCAATTTCCTTTAAGATCACTAGGTTGTTTTTCCAATATCCTATCACATCTAAGTTGTCACTTTACCTTATCGTATACAATATAGATAGAGAGAAGTATATATACAAATTAAAATTTTCCATCTGTCTAATATACATTCAATTAATGACTTAATCATGACAACCTAGTTACATAAACAATTTTTCTACTTCTTCTAGAGTAATGTCCTTCATAAAATCTGACTCTACACCAAGCATTAAACAATCTATGAATTACACTATCAAGGATTAAAATGCTTTAGTTGGTTGGGAAGAGCCCCAAGGTTTAGAAGAAGGCATAGACAATTTAGACCCCAAGGCCCAACACATAACCTTCAGGAGAGTTGTACCATTGTAGGGAAGTATCTATTATCACTCATAACCAATAACTCATGCAAGTAAACATCCTTTAATACAATCAGTAAATAACTTTTTATTATTCTTATAATCAATGTAAATTTTAAAACTTAAAACAATCTCTTAAATAACTCATGACAATGAAATAATTAACGTTGAAAGAAAAACACATATCGGACTCACCTCTAACTTCAATGTAATAATTTAAAACTCAAACAACTTAATTAATTACCGAGGTAAACTTCAAGGACCCGAAATTTTACTGCCTTGGCAAAAGAGTTTAAAAAAAACTCAGAATGGATCCTACATATACCATTATTGAAATTCCTGCCACAAGGTTAAATTTGTGGGCATTCTTAATGAACTTGTTGCAGCAAGATAATCTGATGGAATTCAATAATGAATTCGCTACAACCTGGATAATTTCATGGGAAATCCCAATCAATCTATGGCATCCAACAAGGAAGTGTATACATCAGTTGATTGGGGAACTGAGTATAAGACAAATGTCGATACATCAATCTGGTATCCAAGTTCATTTATAGTAGGGGATTGATTGATATAGTGGGACATTTCGTGGGAAATCCCAATGAATCCTTGACAGCCAACAAGGAAGTGTATACATCAGTTGATTGGGGGACTGAGTATAGGACAAATGTGGATACATCACTTTGGGATCCAAGTTCATTTTATAGTAGGGGAGTGATTGATATAGTGGGACATATAGGATACAGGGTGGTACATGATGATATAGTGGTATGCAGTAGTATACAACAATATATAGTAGTATACAATGGTGTAGAATGAGTTTTTGGAATGTTTCACCTGGGGAGACCTCAAGGCAGGGACTTCAAACATATCTCTAATTTTTGTTGACCCACGATCAATGTGTGGATGGACAAGCCTCATGGAGGGGAATATTCCACCTACAGTGACCTTCGATTGGGATATCACCAGAGAAGGGATGGAGAGTAGGATAACCGCATGATTTCTCATAGATGTTACCCTAATTTCTTGGTCATACCATTGGGGTTGAGAAATGAACCTGACACATTACAGTCTTGCAAGAAGTGGCATATAGTGTTACTTTATGAGGACAATGATATTTTCAACAGGACATGGTGGGTTCACCTGAGTAATATGGGTGAGGTAGGTAGGATTACAACCATATTGGAGTTCTTTCACTTGGGCTATGTGGATAGAGCACAGGAGGATATATAGATTGTATTGAATTAGTTCATAGAGATTTCAACTGACAGGGTGGTGGATATAATTATTCACTACGGAGGTAGCACACATGCAGCTCCTTAGTCCCCACTTAGGGAGATGGTTAGGAGGGCTATGTGTGATTCACCTTTGACATGGAATTATGGGTACTCAGATGAGAATTTGACACCGCAAGTGATAGGACTACATCCCAGGGAGATGTTTAGACTCCATGGATTACTAGAGTACATTGACGGTGAGCAGGATAACATATTTTGCAATATTGTTTGGTAGGAGACAATCATATTAGCATACACAGAGTTGATCCCTAGTACTTGGTTTCCACCAGATGATGGCATACTAGGGAGTTGGCTCATTGTGACTCTAAGGGTTGTCAGTAGGGCACAACAACAACTAGTAGGTATCGGAAGTAGCATGCCTCCAATTTGGTTGTGAGATCTGGGAATTCATCTAAGTGATAGATTGATTCAATTGATGATGATCGACATAGCCGTAATAATGATTGGACTACTTTATTTTTGGGATGTCAATAGAGGAGAGGTCAAGACTTACTCTATAAGGAAGGACAAAGTTGAGGCCAATCATGGACTTGCAGGCTTAGACTTTAGTGAGACGCTTTCACATGAGAGGATTCAGTGTTGTGTCTTTATTCCCTTCAGGGAGATTAGATTGGGGTTCTAGGAGATTATCTTGGGGATTACTACATTCATCATCCAAGTCATACACTGGTCAACGGACTTGGAATATTTCATCTTCAAATTCTTAAAACTCCTCCTAAGAGTCTCCAAATTTGTTATTTTTACTTTATTTTTTCCTCGATAGAAAATCACTAAAGTGTCCCATGGTTTCTTAGCATAATCTGATGTTATAAATTTTGGAAAAGTTGGGTCTTGTAATCCAAATTGGGTCTTCTAATCCTTGTTGAAAAATCCATGGTGCCTTTGAATCCTTATTTATGTTTTCAATTACCTAATCTCTTTGAGAATTTCTCATAGCCTACATGGTTTCTTAGTTTGGTTCTATGAACCCATTTACAACTACATCTTAACAATCCTGAGAATGAATAAATTTTTTCATCTTGATTGACAAAACTTCATAATTTTATCTTTTCAAAATTGGACCCTAAGGCTTTCCTAAATTGTTGGTAGATGCCATTCCTTTTTCCTTTTTTTACACAACTCTGTCCACATCGATCACCAAATCGAACCTACATAATTTAAACCTTAATTAAAAAAAAAAACTATTACTTGAGTTAACTCTTTGAGGTACGGAGAGAAACAGAGTCGCTCGCCCAACAAAGAAGGGAAAAGTAATGGTTGATAAGAATAATTAGTATCGTCCCCACCATATTAATTCATGTAAGTGATATATTAATGTATATGTAAATGATATGTTTGTTTTTTTAATCTAAAAAGAGACAATTTTATTATATCACAAAATATTGTAAAAAAGATGTGACAAAATATTGTACATTTCAATGATATGTTTCTAAACATATGTATGTGTCATTTTTTAGATTAAAAAAATTGTGTTGTTTGTTCCTTGAGATGATATATGTACTATGTTTGTTCTTTGAGATGATATATCATCATCTACTACAAATAATAATATGTATAATTTTTCCAACAAAGTATCAATGTTTTTATGCAAATTCCCTATTCTGTTATATAATATTATGTTTCTTAGTATACTTTATATTTTTTCGATGTTTTCTCAATGTTCTTACATTAAATCTGTATTATTGGCCATGTGAGAGTCTCATTACCATTCAACCAATAAAAATATGAATGAAACAAAGGTGTCCAATTGTTGTCCAAAAAATATGTCCAACGTAACATAAATAATCAATGAAGTAAGGGAATCCAACAATTGAAAAACAATAAAGATATGAATGAAACAAAGGTGTCCAATTGTTGTCCAAAAAATATGTCCAACGTAATATAAATAATCAATGAAGTAAGGGAATCCAACAACTGAAAAACATGTGGAACAAACAAGACGCTTGTCACTGTATAAAATTAAGTAGATTATGTCATGTTCCCATTTTTGGGTTCCCTTATTTTATAGTAGAAGGGACTTTTATGGCTTGCCAGTGGAGAAAAATGAGTAAAAAAGGGGGTCTTTTAATGTCACTTAGTTAGGAGATATTATATTATTAAAGTGACATTACCTAAAGTAAAGTAAATTTAGATTAATAAGTTACTTAATTATCATTAAAGTGACTTTTAATCCTAAAATGAGAATTGGAGGGAAAATAAGGGCTATATTTGATTTAGTCAAAAGGGGAAAGTTCTAGAAGATTGATTTAGTAAAAAAAAGGGAAAATTCTAGAAGGTTTGGAGGAAGGATCTAGAAAGGGATAGAAAACTATAAAAGGGTAACATGATTTGATACCTTATTGAGTGTTATTTTAGCTAGTTTTTTCGTTGGGGTTTTGAGAAAAAACCTTTCATTGTTGGTCTTTTTTCGGTGGTGCAATATCCACCCTATCTAGACAAAGAGGAGGATCCATCCAGGATCTTCATTGGAGCTTCATCTTGGATTTGTTTTCAGTTTTGGGTTGTAGTTATCTACTTGGAGAAGGTGTGGAACTTGGAGGTTTGGATCTCATATGTTGAGGGGTCCACAACATGATTCTAGGTTTTTGGCTTGTATTGTGTGTCTTCCATTGATGTATTACAACTTACATAGCAGTCATTGGATTGTTGTATTCGATCTCCATTCATAATAAAATATTCCACGATTCTCTTATATTCCAAGTGTATTTAGGATGCTTGCAATATGTTTGACGAAATGTCTCTATTAGAATTAGTGAAAAATATTTGTAGAAATATAACATAATTACATAGAAATTCATAAATTCTATACCTATATCTATTGGGGATATTATAATGGTATCAAAGCGAGGTGATCTTGTCAGTCTGTGATTTTATCAAAACACTTTCCTTGGCCAAAGAAGGGAAAAATATTTGGGTCTTTTTGCATAATATTTTTTGGGAAAAAAGAGGGTGGCTCGCTTCAGGCTCATATCTGAAATTTTATGAACAAAATTTGGAAAAAAAAAAATTGAATATTTGAATTCCTCTCAGAAAAATACCCAATTAAAAAAAACAAATCAATCGAAGTGGAGTCTGGAAAGTGAATTTATCAACATTTTAATTTCAACAGTTTTTAAGGGTTTTTCCGGAAAAAGCCACGCGATTTACAATAAGGGTATTTAGTGAGAAGAAATTTCAAATGGAAAATCAGTAGGATCAAGATTTGGAAAATAAGTGGGCACAAAATAAATATTTTATATAATTTTTGAGGGAGTATATAGCGCTTGGTAGGACATTTTACACATCCATGACATTCAAAGAATTTTGCACCGGAAAATATCATGAGTGGTATGAGCCCCAATTAGCAATGGATGAGGATTCGTTTAAGAGAAAAGGGAGGAAATTGAAGGAGAATGAAGGACAAATGGACCTTTTGGATAACTTGCACCAATTTATGATAAGGATGTGTGAAAAAAATAAAAACCCAACAATATCCTATGATACATAATCATAACTATTAGATGAATATGAGGCCACTAGTGTGTTAGATGGGTATATCTCTAATGAATCAACATCCTATGAGGACCATGAGGAAATGCTATGATCAAGTTATGTTGAGGATCCAACATCTTTCACTGTACATCCTGCTTGTGATGAGGGTGGTTTGAGTGTGATAGCACGTATGCATGACGGGGATTCATCATATGATGCTGATGAGGAGGAGGACATGGCTGTAACTTGACATGATGATAAGATTGAAAAAATACCCCTAGAAGTGAAAGGTTTGAAGGAATGATTATTAGTTAAGGATGAGCACACCGGGTAGGTGTTGACAAGGGAAGATGATACTGATAATTTTATTGAAGATATTATGTGGAAGGCTCAGATGGAGGAGATACAAAAGGGAGTTTTGGATGGGATCACTAGTGCTCAATTATGCATCACCAAAGAAGCACTAGAGTGGATGAAATTTGATTAATTGTAGTTTTTCATGGACAGGGAACTTGTTCTTAAGTTTGTTGAAGACAAGGAGAGGGAGATTGAGGATTTTTTTTACCAACTTAGTTTGGAACGGTCTTCATCGATGATAGTAGCATAGACTCCATCATCTTTGGTAGCAATAGCACATGAGGGCATGAGTAACACTCACGATTTGATGGAGGAACCTCTTGTGACAATTCCACACAAGGAGAATTTAGAGTTTCAAGTGTTAGAGGATAATTTTGACCCAACAAAGTTTAATTGTGTGTTTATTTTACATTGCAGAGATCATGAGTTTTTTGTTTTGGCTCAATGCTTAACTAAAATGGAAGTAGTTGAGAAAATTCCTTGTGGACCAGCCAACAAGGAAGTGAATACATCAGTTGATTGGGGGACTGAGTATAGGATAGATGTGGATACATCACTCTAGGATCCAAGTTCATTTTACAGTAGGGGAGTGATTGATATAGTGGGACATATAGGTTAAAGGGTGGTACATGATGATATAGTGGTATGCAGTAGTATACAACAATATACAACAGTATAAAGTGGTGTACAATGGGTTTTTGGAATGTTTCACCTGCGGAGACCTCAAGACAAGGAATTCAAACATATCACTAAGTTTTGTTCACCCAGGATCAATGTGTGTATGGACAAGCCTCATGGAGGGGAATATTCCACCTAGAGTGACCTTCAATTGGGATATCACCAGAGTAGGGATGAAGAGTAGGATAACTGCATGATTTATCATAGATGTTACCATGAGTTCTTGGTCATACCATTGGGGTTGACCAATGAACCTGACACTTTCCAATCTTGCAAGTAGTGAAAATGGAATATAGTGATACTTTCTGAGGTGTAATGGCCCTGACCGTTACGACACCAAACGACGTACAACTGGTAATTTTTTTTTAAAGCATTAGAAGAATAAAGTCAATAATAACAATCATAGAAACAAAACTCGACAACATCATAATGAACAATGACACAGCGTAACAATGTCACTCGCTAATCATCACTGAAGTAAACAAGAATGCAATTAATGTGTCACGAAGGATAGTACCACATAAACATAAAAGGCATAGAAGATAACACATCAAGCTTAGAGAAATTTAAGACAACACACATCAGATAAAATATAAAATGACTAACCGCCCATCCTACCCTGCAGGTTAGGACCTCCAGGACACATAAGAAACACTCAAGCCCAGGTTCCCATCGATTTTGACCATTTAAGGTCTCAGGGCTAGCAACTGTTCCGAGGAACACGGAGGTGTCTACATCCCACCCGACACAATCAATCTAAGCCGACTAAGCTAAATAACATCATCAACAATCATCGAGGTGAAAACTCATTCTAATAAACCAACACAAGTTACATCAATTCCATGGCATAAGAGAACATAAATACTAAATCCATCTAGAAACAACATAAGTTGAGGCGCAACAATCTAGTTATTTAAATTTTTAGGTGCAACAACATCTATTTAAATTTCAAGTGCGTGATTAGTTATTTCATCAATTTACAATAATCAATCATCATTAGTAAGGTAATCACATGATCTAATTTATGGATATACATAATTCACATGTTGAATCAATGCATGCAATTAATCATTTACCAGAAATCATACAGTACAATGTGATAAGCGTGCCAAATAACTAAGGCGTAAACATTTACACCTCAACTTAGTCCATGGCGCAAGAAATCCTACACGTATTCATCATCATTATCCAAAGCACAAGATAAAAAATTCTTCATCAACATACATGACATAAAACTCAATGCACAAGAAGCCCCAAAATCCTTCACTATCATACATGATATGGAATCAAAACAAAGAATTCAAATATCAATCAAGTTATTCATCGACGCAAGGTAATTACATTTGTTAACTTTTAATTGCACAAAATTATTAGATCTAACTATAAAAAATCCATAAGCGCAAGAAGCCAACTCCAAACAACGTCAGGTAAAACATGTAAATTGGTGCGCGCAAAAGTTTGAACTCAAAAAGTCCTATTTTCCATGATGGAATTGAGCGTGAGCATTCATTAAATGATCATCTAAAACATATTCTTAATCAATCGACAAGTGTCCTTTTCAATTTCCTTTAAGATCACTAGGTTGTTTTTCCAATATCCTATCACATCTAAGTTGTCACTTTACCTTATCGTATACAATATAGATAGAGAGAAGTATATATACAAATTAAAATTTTCCATCTGTCTAATATACATTCAATTAATGACTTAATCATGACAACCTAGTTACATAAACAATTTTTCTACTTCTTCTAGAGTAATGTCCTTCATAAAATCTGACTCTACACCAAGCATTAAACAATCTATGAATTACACTATCAAGGATTAAAATGCTTTAGTTGGTTGGGAAGAGCCCCAAGGTTTAGAAGAAGGCATAGACAATTTAGACCCCAAGGCCCAACACATAACCTTCAGGAGAGTTGTACCATTGTAGGGAAGTATCTATTATCACTCATAACCAATAACTCATGCAAGTAAACATCCTTTAATACAATCAGTAAATAACTTTTTATTATTCTTATAATCAATGTAAATTTTAAAACTTAAAACAATCTCTTAAATAACTCATGACAATGAAATAATTAACGTTGAAAGAAAAACACATATCGGACTCACCTCTAACTTCAATGTAATAATTTAAAACTCAAACAACTTAATTAATTACCGAGGTAAACTTCAAGGACCCGAAATTTTACTGCCTTGGCAAAAGAGTTTAAAAAAAACTCAGAATGGATCCTACATATACCATTATTGAAATTCCTGCCACAAGGTTAAATTTGTGGGCATTCTTAATGAACTTGTTGCAGCAAGATAATCTGATGGAATTCAATAATGAATTCGCTACAACCTGGATAATTTCATGGGAAATCCCAATCAATCTATGGCATCCAACAAGGAAGTGTATACATCAGTTGATTGGGGAACTGAGTATAAGACAAATGTCGATACATCAATCTGGTATCCAAGTTCATTTATAGTAGGGGATTGATTGATATAGTGGGACATTTCGTGGGAAATCCCAATGAATCCTTGACAGCCAACAAGGAAGTGTATACATCAGTTGATTGGGGGACTGAGTATAGGACAAATGTGGATACATCACTTTGGGATCCAAGTTCATTTTATAGTAGGGGAGTGATTGATATAGTGGGACATATAGGATACAGGGTGGTACATGATGATATAGTGGTATGCAGTAGTATACAACAATATA
>SNQJ01S0257442.1:0-12474 GCA_010110895.2 Picea sitchensis
AGAATGTCATCCAGATAGACCACTACAAAAGTATTGGTGAATGGTCACAGGATGACATTCTAATTTACAACAAGACTTGGGTAGAACACTTGCAGCATATTCAACAGGTTTTGCACACCCTGTGGCAGCACAAGCTATACGCCAACATGGAAAAATGCTCCTTCGACATTGACAGGGTCCATTACCTGGGTTACATAATTGATCAGCATGGCGTACATGTGGATCCATCCAAGATCCAAGTCATTTGTGACTATCCAGCCCCAACAACACTCACTGAGCTTTGGAGCTTCTTGGGACTTGCTAATTTCTACCACAGGTTCATGTTGGGTTTCTCCCATATTGCATGGGCCCTCATCCAAATAAATAGGGGTGGTTGTAAGGAGAAATTTGCATGGGGCTTGTCCCAATAACAAGCGTTCGATGATTTGAAGCAATGCTTGTGCTCAGCCCCAGTACTTTCACTACCAGACCTACAACATCCCTTTAAGATCGATACAGATGCTTCAGACTATGTTGTGGGTGCCATTCTCACTCAGCACGGCCACCCCGTGGCCTATCATAGTGAGACACTGTCAGATACTGTCCGTAAGTACCCTACTTAAGACAAAGAAATGTACTCCATTGTGAAAGCATGTTGCCAGTGGAGACATTACATTCTTGGGAAGGAGACAATCATCCACACTGATCATAAGCCACTGTAGCTCATGCAGACAGAAGGAAAATTGCAGAATGACTGCCATCAAAAGTGGTCCACATACTTGCATCAATTCCACCACAACACCAAGTATAAAATAGGAAGCATCAATCACATCGCTGATTGCCTCAGCAGACTGCCAGTCGTGGCACTCACCACGGTACTAGACTCTTGGGGCCATGAGACATCTGGATGGCCCCAACTCTATGAGATAGACCCTGACTTCACTACCACCTACCAAATGTTGGGTGAAAATGTAGTTGTCAATAATTTCCATCTTCATGATGGGTTTTTGTGTCATCTGGGCCATATTTGTGTTCCATCAAGTGAGCGAGCGAAGCTAATCTGGGAATCCCACTACATTCGAGTGGCAGGACACTTCGGCATTGAAAAGACAGTGGTAATGTTATAGAAACATTTCTACTAGCCAAAACTTCGACAAGAGGTCGGAAAGTATAGCAGGTCCTACACTGCCTGCGCTATTGCCAAACCAACCACTAAGAAACAGGGCTTGTACACCCCTCTTCCTACTCCTGACAGGCCATGGGAATCCATCTCAATCGACTACATGTCGGGCCTCCCATCCACCAAGTGGGGAAATGACTATGTTTTTGTGGTTGTTGATCACTTTTCTAAGATGGCGATTCTGGTTGCTTGCAAGAAGACCATCACAGCAGAGGCCATTACCAAGCTCTTCTTTGAACGAGTCTGGGTACATTTTGGAATCCCACAAACCATTTTCTAATATCAGGATAGTTGATTTCCCAGCACATTCTGGTCAAGCCTCTGGTCACTGCTGGACACAAAGCTCACCAAATCCACGACCTTCCACCCCCAAACAGATGGCCAAACCGAGGTTTTAAATTGAATGATTATGCATATCCTTCACATGTATAATTCAAAGCACCCTTGCACATGGGATGAGAGTCTTCCCTATGTCCAACATAGTTACAACCGAGCCTTGCATAGCTCAACTGGCCACAACCCCTTTAAAGTGGGGTTGAGATTCCAACCATTGGATCCCATAGATGTTGCACTTCCCCTTGCGGTCACCTCCACTGACTCATCTCCTGCTCCAACTGAAGCTAACAAAGCCACCTAGTTCATTGAGTGCATCCAGCACATCCACCAACAAGTTCAGGATATCCTACACAAGTCCAATGACAAGTGCAAACAATGCCATGATCAACGTCGGGTGCCGCATAAGTTTCAGGTGAGCGACAAAGTTTGGTTGCACTTGCAGAAAGAACACCTTACATGACCCCATTGGAAGCTTCGCCCACTCCGTTATGGACTGTACACTATCACCAAGGCCATGGGGGATAATTCTTTTGAGCTCAACATTCCTCCTTTCCTTGGCCTGTACCCAATGTTCAACATGGATCTCCTTCGCCCTTATTTCCCACCATTATTGGACACCTCGGAAGTAGTAGAACAGCTAACACCAACATAGCTCAACCTTGACTGCATACAATAGGCATCCAATGATCAGATTTTGGTTAGACAGATCAAGGGAACTCGACAACAAAGGATACAACTTTATCGAGTTGTCAAAGCAGGGCAGCTCCTGCACCAAGGCAAGTGGCTCACCCGGGACCAAATTCAGCAGAAATTTCCTCATCTAATGGGGGACCTCAAGGAAATGGAAACCATTGATTCCTAAGGAGGGAGGATTTATCTAGATGGATATTGGTGGCCACCCACCTTTTCCAACTAGCTCAAAACATTTTTCTGACAATTTTAGCAATTTACTATTTTTAGCAGTTTTAACTTCTAGGGCCATTTTGAGGGCCAAAATGAAGATTTTTCGGTATCAAGCTCCTAAATGATAGTTTAAGGCATTATTGAGCCCCCAAAATGAATCTTATCGATGATACCTTTCCAACGGGCTATCACATGGCTAAAACAGAGATCGTATGCAAAAGTTACGACCCCGGGAAGTTGATGTACTAACTTACCCAAACGAGGCCCACATGACTTTTGGCGTTTCATCTCCTAGGCTTAGGTTTTTGGATGCCTAGGGGTTTTGGAATTATTTCCTATTGTAAAAAGGCCTTTAGAGCCTCATTGTAACCTTCTTCTTGCCAATGCGTGCTTCCGTCACATCTCTTCTCAGAGATAAGCCGCAACCATTCCAACAAGCTTGTTTCCACTGCATTTTACAATTTCAGCGTATTTCGTTATTGAATAGAAAAATATTTTTACTGTATCTCTATTATTTTGTGTTAAGCACCTGTTAATAATCTATATTCATTTCATTCTACTCATAAAATCCATATCATATACATTTGTGTCTTTTCCAATGAACACTTACGGGCTCGGCAACAAAGTTGTATATTGAACTACCACGTGCTTCTTTCCATGAACTCAACTCCCTTGCCATGTCTTTCTTCATGCACTTTCAACTACCTATTCGCTACGAGATAGGTACTGAAATCTTGACCTCCCTTCGTCAAAGTGACTCTGTTCATATCTCTGACCATATTCATGAGTGGAGACGACGATGAAGGATGATCAAAATAATCATTCCTGACATATTATTGGCGTAGTGGTTTACTAAATCACTTTTACCCCCGATCGCTCACGATGTTTCTATGGGTGGCGCGGTCATCGAGGATGAAACCATTGCTCGGGCTCAGTACTTAGATTTGGTTTATTCACAATCTATTACTTTGTATGATTTGCTTCCAAATGTTGCTCGAGCTAATACCGATCCATCCAAGTTGTCATCCTCATCTCATGCGGACGGTGTTATCGATTCCGTCAAAACTCCATCTACTTCTCAGTCGACCACACTCTCCTCTACCTCCCCCCAAACTCAGATATCTGAGGTGAATGTCATTCAATATGCCCCTTCACAACAATCTAAAGGTAAGAAGAAGACAAAAACTAAATCAAAAAATACTAATAACAATGAACAACCAAAAAATCAAACAACTGCTACCGAAAAACAACCACAACAGAAATTAAAATTATCGTGTGTCATTTGTGGTGATGATCACTACACTCGAGACTTTCCACATCGCAATGAAGTGGCCAAATGTTTCCAGGTAAATTCACAACCCATTGTGCTTACTCATCCTTTTCCAAAGCAGCAATCCATGGTTGCTCAAAGCCCCTCTCCTGGGGGTAGTTCTAGTCATCCCCATGATGAGGCCTCAACGAGTGAACATATTTATATGTTTAATGGGATTAATTTGACCACTCTCTCTAAGACATATGACAAACTAGGTAACCCTAACAAAGGAAAAGTCACTAACAGTACCGGTACCTTACCGGATCCATCATCGTCCTCCGTTAGTCCTCCATCGGTTAATACTCCGTCTGGAACACTTCAGATTGAGAAACCTACGTTCGACTCTATCTTACACCCTCCTAAGAGAACTATCCATAAATCTACCTTTAATCCTAGTTCATGTGCCACCTACAACTACAACATTATTGAAGATTTGGTTCAAGCACCGTGTGCTATGTCTACGTTAGAATTTCTACAACACTTCCCTAGTCAACGCAGAACTCTCTTGTCTGTTATTGGTGTTGTTGATCCTAAGTCGTCCAACCATATCATGTTTAACCTGGACAATTATACATATCGACTCTCCCACCAACTTGCTTTCCAAGTTGATGTTGTTGTTCACAATCAACAAATCCACTGAACTATTCTGGATGAGGGAGCCTCAACTTGTGTCATGTCTTTAGCATGTTGGAAAAGTTTAAAATCACCCACAATTAACAAATCCCCAATGATGTTACGCGCATTCGATGGGCGAGGTTTTCATCCCCATGGGATTTTACAGTCCCTGCCCATCCAGTTGGGTGGTAAAACTGTCACTGTTGATGTCGAGGTCATCGATGCTCCCCTCGATTACAACTTGTTACTTGGAAGAAGTTGGTTTTATGCTATGACTGTCGTTGCCTTGTCGGTCTTTCGATGTGTACAATTTCCTCATCATGGAAAAATTGTCACTGTTGATCAGTTGGATTTCTGCACAACCGATGCTCACACTCCCGCTACCAACAACATTCCTTTCTTGGGAGACCACAAGATCACATATGAAAGCGTTGGTGTTGGCTTACTAAAATATTATATCCTTATGGGTACATTCCCTACACCACTTCCATCGACTACACATCATATTGCCACCATTGATATGATTTCGACCGTGGCTTATCAATCTTTGGAATCATCTCACCCTTGGATTGTACCTAGTCTGTTGGAATTCAATACACTAGGTGACATCATGCCACTTAGTCCAACCAAAACATCATACATTTCTATCCAATACGCTTCTCCCTCTTCGGATGACCAACATCTATTGGCACATTATAGTTACTCGATGCCATCACGATTAAGTTCCTTGTCATCTGTGATCGACTACATTTCCCCAAATTTTCCCTTTGATTAATCTATTATGGAAATGTTGAGCATTGACAAGCTACCTCGGGATAATAACCATCATCAATCCTCTTTTCTTCCCCCTCGTGAAGAAATTCGGGAAGATATACACTCTATCTCTCCTCTTGATGTCGATTTTCCATCATCTCCCATGACTTCAACTTCTGATGATTTGGATCCAGTAGTTGACATGGTGATCTCTTCGGTAGGGCTATTGGAGCCTGATCTACTTACCACTGTCATGACCCTCGACATGTGTTCCTTCTAGAGTGATTTTCTTCCATCTAGTGAAGATCTTTTGGAAGCCAGGATCGATTTTTGTCCCTTAACATGATGTCCTTCTGTTAGCGATATTTCTTGCAAGGGGGGCTAGAACGCAAAAAATGGGTTAAAAACCCACTTGTCCAAAGTTTCAGATGATAATGTGCCCAATATAAGTCACGAGAAAGTCTGAGTGATCCAGATTTGAGCGCCTAGATCAACGGCGCATATTGGATTCCGGACCCCCCTTGCCTTTCTACCTTTAAGTGGGGGGGGGGNCACGATCGAAGAGCCCGGATCAACGGCTCATGAGCAGCCTCATCCCTCTCAGCTACCTTGTATTTAACCCGCACGGGCCCTTCCCCCATCACGTCATCTTCCTTCCAACCTTTCCACTGATGTTGTGTGTCATCGTTCCCCTCTCTCTCACTCGTCCACATGGCCTTTTCCCCATATCATCATCCATTTTCCGCCCGCCACGTGTCCTTTTCCCTCCACGTCAACCTCTCACTGAAATGAGTCCCCTACGTCTACCCTCTTTCTCCCTGCGCTCATTCCTTCTGCCAAGTGTCTCTCCTACAACCCTTCTCGCCTCCCTATCTATTCAGGCCTCATCCTCATAATCCAACGCCACCACCCCTGTCATGCGCCCCATCCTTCGCACTGGTCTCCACGCCTACCCGTCCTTCAAGTTGTTCAGTTATTCCAGGTGGCGGCGTGAGGAGTATTCCATATCCCAAAATGCTGAGTTGGCTGGGCCATTCTCAATCCTAAGAAGCAGTTATTGAAGCGGTTGGTGGTGGTTAGACATCGTCTCCACCATAATGGGAAAGTCCTGCATTGGATTAAAGGCACGTCGATTCGCCGAATAAACTGTCAGAAGATCGATCGCGTCTGCCATAAGTTGCACGACTATTCAAAGATTGCGACTGCAGAATTGTCAGAAGCCATGCAGACACAAAGCTTTCAATGCAGTATCTTGGTTCCGCCGTTGTTGTTGTTTTGAGTATATGTAGGCATTTTTTCCATTTTTGTATCTATCGATGGTAGAGCTAAGCTCCTGACTGTAAAGTTTCAGCAAATATTATGGTTTCCTGGTTATGCCTCTGTGTTTGATACTTCTTGGTTTATGACAAACAGTTCTTCTTTTTCCATCTTTGTTTCATCTTATATCGGAGGGTTCACAGTTGAATGATTCACGTGGATTGTTTCAGTTTTGTTATGATAAAGGATTTGTTGTGACATTATTGTAATCTCTGGTTTCTGTGTTTGAATATAAAGGATGTTGTGTTCGAATGCTTTCTTCTCCAGTCTGATATGAACCTGAGGTTTATGACAGACCTCCGTGCTCTTCTCATGAAACTCTTCCCCCTACTCACCCTTTTATTGCGACTCACTGTTTGGAGTTTATCAAGACCTCACTCATTCATGCATGCCTGGTCTGGTTTCTGAGTTGAGATGATACTGTTCTGAGTTTCCTTCCATTTGATCACCCTTTTAAACAAATCGTGACATTAAACTGATGGGCGTCGGCTCTGCTCCTACAAGCAATCCAGGAGTGACTTACGGCTCCAACATTTCTGGCGCCGCTGCCGGGGACGAAGTTGAATATTTTCCCCGGGATTGAACGACAAACATTAAGCTGATTCTGAAGGTGCATCAGATATCAGAACTTGAAGATTGCTACTGTGCACCTGGAAACTCCACTGTGATGACTCCACTACGGTGAACCCATCGGATTAGTTGTGGCTTCCGGCGGCAGACACACGCGGTCCAATCCACAACTGCCTCTGGCTGCTACTAAAGAAAATACGGAGGTGATTCTTAGAAAAGGAAAGACTCCTCAAGAAGAAAGCTTCTCCTCTGAATCAGGTATTTCCCCACCTCCTTCTGTAAGAACTCCATTTTCTTATTCACAGTTTCCTAGTCGTCCTTCTTGTAAGGTTTCCTGTTTTCTGAACTTCGGGAGTGTTCCTGCTGAGTTTTCCCCTCCTGCTCTAGTATCAGAGGGAGAGATCCTTGTCACTCCCCTTTCCCTGGAAGTTGTGCCTCAGTACAGACCTTAGGTCACAGAAGGTTTTACTACTCCTCCTTTTATTACTACTGTTGCATGGGGAGAAGCAGCTGCACATTCAAGTCCCTTAGACTTCTCTCTGTTTTCCCCGTCGTCTCCTTCCAGGACCTCTTTTCCTACATCTCCCGTTAACACTCCTTCTCCCCCAAGTTCTCCTTTACCTAATATCCCTATGGCTGGTGCTAATCCCCCTCCAAATAGAATGGATGCCATAGTCACTGCTAGATATGCTCCTTTGGTCCTACCCCATCCCATGAATCCTCTCCCTGCGGGAGACTACTTGAAGTACATGCCCAAGTTCAATGGGGAGGGAGACATAACTACAGAGGAGCACCTAGTTGCTTTCTACAGTTATGCTGACAACCTGAACATTGAAAATGAAGATGTCTGGATGAGAGTTTTTGTTCAGAGCCTGGATGGTGAGGTGAGGAAGTGGTTCAGGGGACTGGCCCCTGGATCTATTGCTGGAATTGAAGCCCTGGACAATGTTTTCCTGAGGAAGTGGGGAGATAGGAAAGATTACATATATTACATGACTGAGTTTGGGTCTCTGAAGAAGCAGGAAGGAGAGTCGGTCTCTGACTCCTCCAAAAGATTTAATAAAATGTATAACAAGATTCCTGTAGAGATAAAACCATCAGAAGCCTCTGCTCAGATTTCCTATGCTGGAGCATTTGACCCTGATTTCTGTCTTTTATTAAGAGAAAGAAGAGATACCTCCTTAGCTCAGATGCAAGATGCATCTATAGAGGTAGAATCCAACATATTGGCAGCTGACAGACTGAGGAACAGGGTCGACACAGACAGGAGAAAGGGGAAGTCAGAAGTCTCAACTTCCGGCTCATCACTGCCCCACCCTCAAGTAAATGAGCTAACCCAGGTGATGAAATTTATGAAAGAAGAGATGGAGAGATTGAAGGTGGAAAGGAAACAAATGAACAAGGGCCCTCAGAGCACTGAGAACATAACAGGTTTCATAAGACCAAACAATTTTTCTCCTCCAACCATGCACAAAGAGAAGGAAAGAGACAGAGACGACCAAAGAATTTAGGCTCCCTTCCAGAACAATTTTGTGGCTGATGAAGAAGACGGAGAAACAGATGAGCTTGAGCCTAAAATTCACTCTGTAGAAGTCATTCCTCCTTTCCCTCATTTAACCCAGTCAGCATACGAGGAGTCTCTCATGAACAGTCAGCTAAATGAATTAAGCAAGGGAGACAAGGCTAGTGGTGGTCGAGGCAGGTATAACCTGAGATCCGATAAGAGGGCAGCAACACCTGATATTCCTAAGTCATCCACTAGAGCAGAGAAGCCTGCTGATGAGGTATCAGACAGCCACAGAGGTAAGAAGGCCCAACTCTCCTCTCCCATTGTCCAAAATCATGTTCCTGAAATTAGAGAAGTTCCAAAGTTTACATCTTCCTTTAATTTCGAGCATGAGATTCAAAAGATCAGAATCCATGTGTCCCACACTGAGCTAATTAAACATGGTGAATTCAAAAAATGCTTCTCTGACCTTTTGAAATCTGAAGCTTCAGGCCCGTCCACGGACTTCATAAGCCTCCAAGATGAAAAACCAGCAGTTGTCCTAGGCCCCATGGTGGAAGACAGAGATGATTCATCCCCTCCTTTCTACACCTCCCTAAACATACATGATAAGGTATTGCACAATTGTTTGATGGATTCAGGAGCCTCTCATAACCTCATGCCCAAAGCCGTCATGGAAGAGTTAGGACTGGAAGTCACCCGAGCCTATCATGACCTCTATTCTTTTGACTCCAGGAGAGTGCAGTGTTTGGGAGTCATCAAGGACCTGGTAGTCTCTTTGTTTCAGCTGCCCATGAAGAGTATGGTCATGGATATTGTGGTAGCTGATGTCCCCCCCAAGTTTGGCATGTTGTTCTCGAGATATTGGATTAAGAGACTTGGAGGGACGTTACAAATGGATCTCACATATGCCACCATTCCAGTATTTGGAGGGGAACATAGAAGGTTGTATAGAGAAGCTCAGCTGGCTTACATTGTCAGTGATGAAGCAGACCCCACTAATCACCCCATCTTTGCACTTGACACTGGCTTAGGGTCTAGCTTGTTACAGGTCGTTGAGGCTCCTGAGGCCCCTCTGCAGATCAGAAAGCAGCCCATTCTTAATCAGGGAATGCCTCCTCCAACCACCTCTGTTTGGAAGATGTTCTTTGATGGGGCCTCTTCCAGTATAGGTGTAGGTGCCAGAGTGGTATTAAAATCCCCTTCTCAAGAGACCATATCACTGTCATACAAGCTGGAATTTGAAGTCACCAACAATGTGGCAGAGTATGAAGCTCTGGTTCTGGGATTAAGAGCTGCAAAGGAAATGGAAATCAAGGAGATAGCTGTGTACGGAGATGCAGAGCTAATTGTCCAGCAGGTAAAAATTTTTTATCAGGCTAAGCATCCTCGACTCAAGAATTACAGAAACGAGGTATGGGACCTAGTTGATAATTCTTTCCTGGCTTTTAACATCTCTTTCATTCCAAGGGAAGAAAATGCCCCAGCCGACTTTCTAGCCTTCTCATCTAGTTTGTTCGAAGTTCCTGCGCCACCCACTGCCCAATCTAATGTTGAGATAAGATACAGGCCCGCTGTACCAGATAATGTCAAACATTGGAAGGTATTTGAGGATGATCAGGAGATCAAAAATTTTCTCCAATCAGCAGATGACTTTTCTGCATTGCACATTGATGAGGACCCTGACACGAAAGATGACAATCACCCTGGGGAGTTGATGAACGAAATTGCTAACCATCAAATTATTCAACTACCAAGCAATCACATACCAAGAGGTCTAATCCCATTAGAAATATTGTTCGATGGGAATGATGTGGCAGTAAGGGGGAGAGTTTTAGGTGATGATGCTGATATGACTGAGTGCAACATAGGCACACCAGAGGAGCCCAAGTTTTTCAAGCTGTCAAGGAGTTTGACCAAGGAGCAGAGGGTCGAATACACTGAGCTGCTGAAGGAATTTGCTGACGTGTTCGCGTGGACCTATGAAGACCTCAAGACATACGACACGTCAGTCATTGAGCACAAGATCCCACTGAAAGAGGAGGCTAGACCATTCAAGCAGAAGCTAAGACAGATAAACCCTACGCTGCTACCTGTCATGGAGAGGGAGGTGAAGAAGTTGTTGGATGCCCAAATCATTGTCCCCTTGAGATACTCTGATTGGGTAGCTAATTTGGTCCCCGTGAGAAATAAGAGTGGAGAAATCAGACTCTGTGTCGATTTCAGGAACCTGAACAAGAGTTCAAGGAAGGACAATTATCCCCTGCCCAACATGGAACATATATTGCAGAAGGTCACTGGTGCATCTAGGATATCCATGATTGATGGTTTCTCTGGCTACAATCAGATATCAGTCATGATGGAGGACAGGGAAAAAAAATCCTTCACCACCCCTTGGGGTACATTCATGTATGCCAAGATGCCTTTCGGACTGATGAATGCGGGAGCAACATTTCAGCGAGCCATGGACATAGCCTTCATCGGAGAAAAGGATAAGTTCATGGTGATTTACTTAGATGACATAACAGTCTTCTCCAAGACTGATAAAGAACACCACTGCCACTTGAAGAGGTTTTTCCTGAAGTGTCGCAAGTTTGGCCTTTCCCTGAATCCCAAGAAATCATTGTTTGCCATGCAAGAAGGGAAGTTGTTAGGCCATATAGTTTCAGTAAAGGGAGTGAGAATTGATCCTGACAGGGTAGAAGCAATCCATGCCCTGTCACTTCCCAGATCTAAAAAGGAGGTCCAAGCATTTTTGGGAAGGATTAATTTCCTGAGGAGGTTTCTTTCAAATTTTGCTGAATTGGTGAAACACATCACAGCCATGCTCAGGAAGGGGAATGAAGTAAAATGGACTGTCGAGCCCAGAGAGTCTTTTATCCAAATAAAGAAAGCATTGACTGAGGCTCCTGTGCTATTCAGTCTAGATTATTCCAAAGACTTTCTGATATTTTCTTTTGCTTCCTGTGATACACTAGCGGCAGTTCTGTTGCAGAAAAACGATCAAGGGCAAGAGCAGCCTATTGACTTCTTTAGCAAGGTGCTGAGAGATGCAGAGCTCCGGTACAAGATCATGGAGAAGCAGGCTTATGCCTTGGTGAAAGCTCTCAAAGATTTCAGGGTCTATGTCTTACACTCAAAAATCACTGCATATGTCCCTTCGGCTTCTGTGAAGGACATTCTTATACAGCCTGACATAGACGGGAGGAGAGGCAAATGGATCGCCAAGATCCTAGAGTTTGATCTAGAGATTAAACCCACCAAGCTGATAAAGGGGCAAGGTTTAGCCAAGTTGCTGGCTGAATCAAATTGCAAAGCCTTGGGAATTAACTTCGTCAATGAGCAAGCTGAGTCATCCAACAGGGGTCCCCAAAGCACTGTACCACTAGCAGAATGCCCCTGGTACAAGGATATATTGTATTTCTTGCAAGAGTTGAGGCCTCCTGATGGGGTGGAGAAAAGAAAGGCAAGGGCTTTAAAGCTCAAAGCTGTCAGATATTGCCTTATTGACCAAACCTTGTATTGGAAGGACCCTCTGGGGATATTACTAAGGTGTCTGGACCCGCAGCAGGCCCAGAAGGTTATGAATGATTTCCATAGCGGTCTCTGTGGAGGCCATCATTTCTGGAAGACCACAGCTCACAAGATCCTCTAAGCTGGGTATTATTGGCCCACCATATTTCCTGATGTTTGCAGGGAAATCCGAGCTTGCAACAAATGAAAAAAATTCTCAGGGAAGCAACAGCTCAAATCCCTACCATTGAAACCTGTGGTGGTCTCAGCACCCTTTCAGCNTGGACTTCATCGGGGAAATTCATCCTCCCTCAAGTGGCCAGCACCGATGCATTCTGACAGCAACCGACTACTTTACTAAGTGGATAGAAGTTGTCCCTACCAGAAGCACTTTTCACAAAGTAATCATCAGCTTCCTGGAAGACATCATAGCTAGATTTGGCTGCCCTAGTAGAATTGTCACTGACAATGCTTCCCCATTTCGGTCTG
>SNQJ01S0257443.1:0-12448 GCA_010110895.2 Picea sitchensis
GAATATGATCATGACTTATTGAAAAAAAGAATGTAGATCTAAGGTATTTTAATGCAATGAATATGATCATGACTTATTGAACAAAAGAATGAGTTATGTTATGGGTCAATGTTGTTTGATGACTTGTTGTGTGGGGATTCTTATTTTCTTCCATTGTAATTGTGTTGCACTTTGATAACCTACACCTTATAGCTATTTTAAGTGGCATCCATGGACGTTAACCTACATGAGAACACAACTCTAGTTATAGAGATACTAGGTAGACTGTAATACCCCAGTTTTGACCCTGACATTAGCAATGTTTTTTTTATGGACAAGGACTAAGCCATAGGGATATAATTCCACAAGAGAGGGGGATAAAGGGGCTAGGTTAAATTATTTTATTTTATTAAACCATCTTGGAATTTATTGGATAAGTAGTTATGTGAGATTCTTTGGGAAACCACATGGTGCATTATTGTTAAGGTTTAAGCTATTATTAGAGTTCTTTGCATTTCACTAGATAACAATAGCATAAGATAGGATCACTGAGAAATATACAATCACAAGAGACACATCATTTATCGTCGGAAACCGTCATGGGGGAGAAAACCCAGAAAAAACTTCCTTATTATAGATACACAATACAATGCAAAGAGATAACTCAAACAAATACAGAAAGTCCTCTCCCAAGAATGCGCCTCTCTCTCTCTCTCTCTTATCCAACTGCAGCTCTAAAACTTTCTCCTCAATGAACAAGTGTGTGTATGTCTAAGTGAGGTGATAGCCTCCTTATTTATACAACTATGACACGTGTGGAGGTGTCTTTTCATTGACAGGGCCAACTTCTTCTTCTGGGTAGTTCTAACCACCTTTAATATATATTATGGGGCCCTTTAATATATTCTGGGGCCGACTTCTTATTATGCATATTACAATTATGTTTTGACTAATCCGCAAAAGGGGATTTGGTCTTTTACAATAGACGACATGATCAATCCGTAAAAGGGGATTGATCTAATGAATAATACATCAATAATAATTATAATACACTTTGCAGTTACATTATTTCAACACTCCCCCTTAACAAGAAGGGTATTCTACAACAACATTAGGCGAGAGAGAGGGAAGCATCATCAACGACATCAGGTGAGTGAGAGGAAAGTATTATCAACAACATCTTGGAACACTGACTGCCATATCTATAAATCATCAGAAGTTTTTATCATCGTCAACACGGCATGAAGCTAGAGTAGCATAATCATACTCATCGGCTTGAGGCTAAGGTAACATCATCATCATCACCTTAAGCATTAAAGATGAAATAATATCTTCATCGTCATCTTTAGCAAGAGGCTGAAGTGGCATCATTATCATATTCAGCAAGAGGCTGAAGTGGAATCATCATCATCATATTCAACAAGAGGCTGGAGTGGCATCATCATCATCATCTTCAACAAGAAGCTGAAGTGGCATCATCATCATCAACTGCATCAACATGGATTAGTATAACACTAATACATAATCATCATCAATAACAGCACAAGGTTGATATAACATCAAAAGCATCAATATCACAGCATAAAGGCTGGCAACACAACACGAGGCTAGAGACACATCATCACAACACGAGGCTGGCACATCATCATAGCACGAGGATGGCATGCCATCAGCATGAGGCTAGCATCACAACACTTAAGCTGGCAACACATCATCGCAACACGAGGCTGGCACATCATCACAACATGAGGCTGGCTCATCATCACAACACAGGGATGGCACACTACACAATAATTAAGATGGAATCACAACACAACAATTAAGATGGAAAAATAGTACTAGACTAGATTTACGTCACAACAATTAAGATGGAAGCACAGTACTAGGATGGCATATCTCAACACAAAAATTAATTTGGAAGCACAACACTAGACTGGCTTTACTTCACAAAAATTAAGTTGGAAGCACAATACTAGGAGGGCCTATTTCAACACAACAATTAAGATGGAAGAACAATACTAGACTAGCTTTACATCACAACAATTAAGATGGAAGCACAGTACTAGGGTGGCATATCTCAACACAACAATTAAGTTGGAAGCATAGTACTAGACTGTCTTTATGTCACAAAAATTAAGATGGAAGCACAATACTAGGATGGCATATCTCAACACAACAATTAAGCTGGAATCACAATACTAGACTAGCTTTACGTCACAACAATTTAGCTGGAAGCACATTACTAGGATGGCATATCTCAACACAAAAATACTCCCCCTTTCGAGGGAGGTCCTTTTAGACTATACCAAGCTTATCTTGAAAGTGCTCAAACTTTACACGAGATAGAGGCTTGGTCAACACATCGGAAACCTGTTCATATGTGCTAACATATTGGAGCTTTATGTCTCGTCTCTGCACTATGTCACAGATGTAATGATATCATATCTCTATGTGCTTCGAATTGTCATGAAATACAAGATTCTTTGTCATCTTTATGCATCTCTGGTTGTCACATAGAATAGTAGTTGCTTCCATCTCTAGGTTGAATAGACTGGTCAACAACTTTTGAATCCATATAGCTTCGCAATTGGCAGAACATGCAACAATGTATTATGCTTCTGTTGTACTGAGAGCAATGCTAGATTTCTTCCTACTCTTCCATGAGATCATGGGTGATCCAAAACTAAAAATACATCCTGAAGTTCTCTTCCTGTCAGAGACACTTCCAGCCCAATCTGAATCAGTGTACCCACTCAATGTGAAATCATGATCTCCATAATAACTGAGACCACAATCTAATGTATCTTTAAGGTACCTCATCACATGTTTTGTAGCAACTAGGTGAACATGTCTGGGTTCTACCAGAAACTGACTCAATGTGTTCACGAAAAAATAGATATTTGGTCTGGTGTTCATCAGGTACATCAACGATACAATGATCTGTCTATACAAAGTGGCATCAATCGATTATGATGAAGTGTCGACTAGTAGCTTCATCTTCGTTTCCATGGGTCTATTCATGGACTTGCACTCCAACATGTCAAATCTCTTCAGGATTTCGACTACATACTTCCCTTGGTTAAGGAAGATTCTCTCTGGGCTCTGCCATAACTCAAGACCTAAGAAATAATGCATTAGGCCAAGGTCTTTCATCTAAAATTCTGTAGTGATCTTCTTATTACTCTTGGTGATGAGATTTTCTTCTCTAGTTAAGAATAAGTCATCCACATACAATAGCAATATCACCGGCTCATCATTCATAACCTTGAAGTAGAGGTTAGAATCAATTTTACTCTTGGTAAAGCTCATCAGGAAACTGTCAATTCTGCCATATCAAGATCTAGGAGCTTGCTTCAACACATACAAATCCTTCTTCAATTGGCAGACATGAGTCTTTCTATCTTCAATCTTCAAATCAATTTTTTTCATTACAATGTACCAATCTGGTACACTTTCTCAGTTGCAACTCAATATGCACAATTATGTGATCACTCTATGTGCTTTCTATAAGGCACTATCTGTCTCACTATCTGGGAGTATGTCCTCTACTCTTTCTTCAACTGTTCCTTTTGGAATCTAGGACTCTGCACCTGCAACTGCTCTAAGGCTGAGAATGACTGCTTCATTCTCACTGTGGCTGCTAAAATCTAAGAGTAAATGTTCGCCCTTGACCAAGTTTTGAGGAACACTTGGTCATATTTGACCATTTTTGGACTTCAACATCTTGTTAAAGATGGAGCATAATGTGAAGCGAAGATCGTGGAAGATAGACCCTTTATTGGGTCCTTTTTGGGTTTTTGGGGATAATGTAATGGGTATGGGATGTCGGCCCATGGGTTTACCCATGTTTAGGCCTATTTTGTAAAGTATAAATAAGTAGCTAGGCAATGTAAGAGAGGAGAAGATAAGCTAAGTGCTAGTAAAGGCTTTGTGTATTGTGTGTCCGACTTGTAGAGCTGAGTGCAAGTGTTATAAGTGCTGAGTGCATGGATTGTAAGAAGACTTTGTGCTAGATCTACTCGGGGAAGGAGGATCCGATGAGGTGCGCATAGATATCCTGTCCTATGCAGCGTACAAGTGTGCACTCTGTGCTATAACCCGATTGACCAAAGCTAATAAAGAAGAACAAGACTTTGGGGACGTAGCCCCAGGGTGGGGGTGAACCACGGTTACTCTGTGTGTTGTGCTCGGTGCTTCGACCTAATGTGTTGGTCTCTTTCCATGTGTTGTGATTGATATGATTATGCCATGTGCTTTGCTATGATATACTTAGATAGATCCACTTTGCTTTGTGCTTCTTAGATGTGTGGGTGTAGATCTGACATATATGAAAGTGCTAAGTGCTAGAACTATTTTGTTGTTGTTAAGTGCTAACCTAACCTAGATCTAAGTTAATGCTACGGTGCCCTGTGCCATCTGTGGAGTTCCATGAGGGTTAAATACTGATGAATGAACTATGATAAAGTGATTTCTAAAAGAAAGAATCACAGATCTGTGTCCCAGCTAAGGTTCCAGACACCTGAGTCTTGCAACCACCCCTGCCTCTACCTCGGGTGAGACTTCATCTTCTTCGCAGGTGTTGTCGAAAGGGCTGGTAGTTAGGGTTTTGTTGGTGCGTTGTTGAAGCATTGAACCCTGGGTGTGCCCCTGTGCCAACAAATGGTTCCGTTGCTGGGACCTGAAACTATGATTGCTGGGAACTGAGGAAGAAGAAACTTTGTGCAAAAGGAAGCTCTGTGCGTAGATCTGTTGCCCTAATGCGCAACTTTTTACTCGACCTGTGAAGATTTGTGCCAGGAATAAGGCCATATCTAAAGAAAGGAAGATCAGATCCGAAGAAAAGAAGTGAGATATGAATGCTCTGTGCTCTAAGAAAAGTAAAAGTGGAAATTTCTAAAAGAAAGAAGTCAGATCTACAAAAACGAGGTAAGATCTGTATGCTATGTGCCCTAATAAAGGTAAGAATAGTCAAAAGTTCTTAGATTTGGAAGCTTTGTGCTTTGTAGAAGTAAGATAAGTGGATTTTTTTGTTTCTAGAGCATGAATCTAGGTATGTTTGATAGATTCTGTCCTAGCTTAAAAACTAGGGCATTAATATATGAAAGAAAGTTTGATATGAATAGATCTGATAAGTATAATGATAGATATGTTATACCTATGTATAGAAAGAATGTTTGGACTAACAAATGGATGTAGGATCCTAGAAAGAAATTTTTTTAGGCTAGCCATTATGATCCTAGCGCATAGTACAAGAAGAGTTGGGTATCATTGAAGAGAAAGAGAGGATTAACTGTTGCAGAAGACCAAGAAATCTTGCTAAGGAATGCCCTGGGAGAAAACCTAGTTGCCTTTGTTGTAAGGCTATGGACCATGAAGTACTAGATTGCCCTAGAATGATTTCTAGACTTGAAAAGATGAATATGGAGCAAGCAAACCATGAAGGAGACCAAGAAGTAAGAAAAGGAGAAAATCGAAGTAAGAATAGGAGACTTCGACATCGACTATACTCTAGATGAGGGAACACAGATGAAAATTATGAAAAAACGTACTTGGGAAACCCTGGGAAGGCCTGCTATGGTTCCTTCACTAGGAAGAATAGGGTTGTTTAAAGGAAAAATGGCAACCCTATGTGGCAAGATTACCCAGATAGCTATGAGTATCCATGGAGCTTCGACAGAGGAAGAGTTCGAAGTCATTAGATCTAGAGGAAAGAAGAAAAGAAGGCCCTAGAACAAAAGAAGCAAGAAGTCATGGAATTTATGACTAGAAGGATCGCCTACTTGATGGAGGAACAAGAGAACAGATCTCAGTTGTTGAATACCAGGGACCTGGATGTCGAAGCTATAAGAGCATTAGAGGAAACATAGAAGACTGAAATGCCTAATCCATATGAGGAAGGAGTATTACCCTTGCATATGAAGAAAGAACCTCAGTTGCGTGAAGTGCCTATGTCGAGAGAAGATAAGACTCAGAATGGAAAAAGTATGACCAAGATGAAGCTCATTGGGAAGAAGGATAAGAAGCTAATTAAAAAGAGAGCCAAGATCAAAAATTTACAGAAGGTTTTGGAGGAAACTTCACAGAAGGAAAAACTACAAGAATTGAGCTTCGTCGGGATATCAGAACAACGACATATGCCACTTCACCGAGGCGAAGTAATATAGCCATTGGAAGCCAATATAACCATTCAAATGTCGCTCTTAATGAGTCAGAAATCATTTATGGCTCGCCACTAGACTGTTTGACCATGCCATAATGGACAGAACATAAGTTATTGCAAACTCACACCTGTTGCAAGTAGACCATTGCTAAGTTTCCCTACTTAGTCCATCGCGCCACACACCGAGAAAACTTTTTTATAAGTGATAATTTGAGCCCGAAACCTGAGATTAATTCACCCTGTGATATTTCCTTATTCCCATATCGTTCACTGTAGTCTCTACATTCATTTCACACCTGAGCTAGTTGACCCAAGATTGTATGTCGGACGAGCTCAGCGCTGCTGAGAAAGTAGTTGGAGAAGTTTTGATTGACTTAATGACTGAGAGAGTCATGTCAGAGCGAGGATTATGTATAGGAGTCCAAGCATCGTCAATGAGAGGACCCCAAGCCTCCCCTTCTACTGCTCGCGCTGGTCCATCCCGATCGACCAATGAGAAACAAACCAAGCATAGGGATGACATCACAAATGCCAAGATTATCCCACGCATTCTACCTACTTACTTACCACCTCTAAGTTGTGCCATCAACCATGACAGTGTACCTCATGACTTTGAGTACACTTTGATCACCAGATACCTTCCAAAATAGGTGCACACAGTTCATACTGACCAAGATAAGCTCGCAGCATTGAAATTTAGTGATTTTAATCTTGGATATCATAAGGTTTACAACATGTTATCCGTGCATAAGTACTTAACCATGACCAAAGGAAAGAATTATAATATTGTCTCGTAGTCATGGATCTTGAACCTCGCACAGTCCACACTGCTTAATGTAATGAAGATCCCACACTTCGACAGACACCAGGAAGTCAATGCATGCGTCAAGTTGTTGTTGTCCTGCTACCACAGAGGATACTTATGGTTGGAATGCCGCATCACTATGGATCTGAACTTAATCAATTGGATCACAGGCCTTAGTATGCAAGGCCTTGACCCACAGGAGTTTTACCCTGGAAAGACTTCAGACCGATCACTAGCATAGAGGATAAAAGAAACTTATGGCGACGTTGAGAAAGGAATGTGAGGCTACAAGGTAGCCTCTATCCAGAGTGGCACAGTGTGCCTTGTCTATCAGCTGATTGCGGACAAGCTAGTTCGCAAGAAAATACCAACACAAGTGACTGGATTCGTAGTCAACCTCACAGGGAAGTGCATCGAGGGACTACAGATGAACTGGGTGCAGTACCTTGTAAACCAGCTAGAGCTTGATTACGGATAAGCGCAAGACCAAGGGTATGAGTTCCACTTTAGTTGGTTTCTCATACTAATCACTTTCATCGCCTGGGAGCTACTAGAAGGTGCCACTTTTCCAGAGATCGAACCCTTCAAACCACTGGCTATGAAGTTTTGTATGTTGTGGTACTCCAGCAACATGAATAAGAAGTGGAAGTCCAATGTCGTCTTCCACGCTTATTACAACCAATTGAAGAATGCAATCCAGTCTACACCGCGCCTCACCCCAAACACACTTCATAGGCTTAGACCTTTGATAAAATTCAATGCAAACTGCCACTTCACCTATATCACAGTGCGTGCTAATGAGAAAAAACAACATCTCCAGTCATACTACAAGTTGACAGAAGAAGACTTGGAGCAGATTACCAAGGAATGGTTAGTGGACCTCCTTGTTGCAGTGGACCCCACAAAAATGTCCAACGTAGAAAGCCCTGAAGCTATGCCAGATACACCTGGACCAAGAAAGACTAAGAAGGATGATGAAGTTCAAGATATCCATAGCACATCCACGAAGACTGCTTCGATATCACCTACGCAGGGAGGTGATGGTGAAGAACTAGGTGGCACAAAGGTTGAGAAAAACAAAGGCGAGGTTACTCCGCCTAGAGAGGAGGAGGATCCCACTAAGAAAAGGAAGATTAACCCACCAAATCCCTCATCCTGAAAGAAAACTAAGGCCACGCGGACTACATTTAAGACTACCCTCACACTGGATGACTTCGACTTCTTAATCGCTGCGCTGAATGATGCTTCACTAGAGATCACATAAAAGCAAGAAGCGAAGTAGGAGGAGGTATTTAGCCAAATCAAGAGCGAACTTCAAGAAGTGCAGCAGACACTCCAGTCCATCCGAGTAGTTTCTATTGTTCCCTTGACAATTGGAACAAAAGGAACAGGCGATGAGCCCACCCAATTACACCAGATCGCCAAGAAAGTCAAAGCTCGCCTTCGACGAGCTCAAGAAGACACAACGCAAGACACCCAGGATTTGATAAAAGTACAGAGCGCACTTGTAGAACAACAGAGTAAGGCAGAATGGGAAAATATTTCCCTACAAGCGAAGTGGGATGAGGAAAAAACAGAGTTACAACAGAGCAAGGACTAGTTTCTAGTAGAGCAACTTGAAGTACAGGAAAGGGTTCACAAAGAACTTCACTCTGTGATGGTCATAGAAGTAAAGATTGAAGAACATGTCCCACAATAAGTGGCACAACTTGAAGAAGTAATCTAGCAACTTCAGCAGCACATCACAGATCTGGAACTTCGTACCATGCCCGAGACTCCTCAAGAAGTAAGGGATATAAGGGAGGCAACTGCCTGTAGTGTAGTTGGCCGATTAAAAACATTTTCCTTGGAATATAAGAAGATGAGTGATAGAAGCGACCATACTTATGAGAACCTCATAGAGAATCCAGAGTTGAAGGCATTAGAGGTACAACTCCAAGAAGCAAAGCGGCACACAAACACACTATAGGTGCAGTTGAAGACCTTGACCCTAGTCAAAAGAATGAAGAGGTTTTCATAACAATGCACTTCCCAAAAATAGGTACACACGCTACAAAGTAAAATGATGGAAGTTTCACAACGACTTCAACCAATCCAAGAAAAGGCATGCCAACTATTCACTGAAGTTGAAAGCTAGGGAACCAATCTTGAATAGGTTGTCATCACCGCAGAACAACGCCTGGAAGGGCCAATAAACGATGCAGTGATCCAAGAGTTCATTGAGCAAGAGGTTGTTGCACTGTAGTAGGTTGAAGTAGTTCAAGCCAATCTCGAGGTATTTGAGGTAGAATTGATTAGACCAGAGTGACATGGGATGACTGATAGGTGAGTGTTGGGGGCTTGTTGGCCCTTGACCAAGTTTTGAGGAACACTTGGTCATATTTGACCATTTTTGGACTTTGACAACTTGTCAAAGATGGATCGCAATGCGAATTAGAGATCGTGGAAGACAGACCCCTTTCTTGGGTCCCTTTTGGGTTTTTGGGGATAATGTAATTGGTATGGGATGTCGGCCCATGGGTTTACCCATGTTTAGGCCTATTTTTTAAAGTATAAATAAGTAGCTAGGTAATGTAAGAGAGGAGAATATAAGCTAAGTGCTAGTAAAGGCTTTGTGTATTGTGTGACCGACTTGTAGAGATGAGTGCAAGTGTTGTAAGTACTGAGTGCATGGATTGTAAGAAGACTATGTGCTATATCTACTCAGGGAAGGAGGATCTAGCGAGGTGTGCATAGATCTCTTGTCCTATGCGAAGTACAGGTTTGATCTTTGTGCTGTAACCCGATTGACCAAAGCTAATAAAGAAGAATAATACTTTGTGGATGTAGCCCCAGGGTGGGGTGAACCACAGTAACTCTGTGTGTTGTGCTCAGTGCTTTGACCTAATGTGTTGGTCTATTTCCATGTGTTGTTCTTGATATGATTATGCTATGTGATTTTCTATGATATACTTAGATAGGTCCACTTTTCTTTGTGCTTCTTACATTTATGGGTGTAGATCTGGCATATATGAAAGTGCTAAGTGATAGACCTATTTTTCTATTGCTAAGTGCTAACTTAACCTAGATCAATGTGAATGCTGTGGTGCTCTGTGCCATCCGCAGAGTGCGATGAGGGTTAAATAATGATGAATGACTTATGATAAAGTGCTTGTTAAAAGTAAGAATCATAGATCTGTGTCCCAGCTAAGGTTGCAGACACCTAAGTCTTGCAACCACCCTTGCCTCTACCTCAGATGAGACTTCATCTGCTTCGTAGGTGTTTCCGAAAGGGCCAGTAGTTAGGGTTTTGTTTGTGTGTTGTTGAAGCATTGAACTCTGGGTATTCTCATGTGCCAACAATAACTCCTATTATTCCATCACGACAACCGTTTCATCTGAAACTAAGAGTGTCTCAATAACTGATATTGAAGATAACTCTTCTTCTTTCATGGAGGTAACTCTATCTATCATTGTAGTCATGTCTCCATGACCCAACTAGTGTACTGCACCAACTGCCACATAGTTTTAAATATGGGGATTGCTTCCCCTACATCTCATACTATATATGAATCATGATTGTTCTGGTTATATTCATAAGTACTGGAACTATTTCTTTAATAAGTGTCTTGTCATAGTCTTATCCCTTTTGTTGGGAGAATCCTCTGGACATACATCAGGCTTTGTACATCTACAACATGTTTGATCTGTACATATCAATATTGGAAGTCAATACTGACTTCTCTTCTCATGGAGGAATCCATATCCTAGTCTTTCTGACTGGCTTCCTTCTTTGTCACTAAAGCAAGGGAATCTTCCTAGGATATTTCATATCTCCTAGAAGTTTCTGAAGCTATGATCTAGTTTTCTCATGACATCTGTATCCCAGTCATGGAAGTTGACTCTTCATATGATATTTTCTGAGATCAAGCTTAATATCGATTTCTTCTGAGTCTATAATGACTTCATCATCTCTTACAGGGCACACTTGGTGTTGAATACCAAGTCGCATTTTGCTTCCCGTTGTAGTGTTCGGTCATTTTTGGAGCCTTCTGCTCCTTTCAGTCAATCTTCATATGAGATATTTTGAATCTCAAGAGATAGCTTATTCTTCATCTTCTTTGGTACATGAGTGTATATGGTCATGTACATAGTCTGCTTCATGTCTCATTTAATACGTTTCCTTCTGCAACCTTCACTATAGATTCCTTAGGGTTATTACCTATGACCTGGAATAAGGTCAACAAAACAACAAGCAAGAATAATATCCTTTTGATAATAGTGGATAAAGAAATAGCATGAGTAATCATCACAATATCTTCTTTAGAGCTATCACTCGTGGCTTGTCAAAAGCAAAGATAAAAAATAAGAGATACAATATGAAATGAGGTCAACATTCTTATAGTGTTGTGATCGAACATTCCTTCATGGCAACCTGGAACTAACACAAGAGGATTCTCCTGGGACCTGGAGCCTTGTCCTCAAGAATGAGTGCTTTCTTTTCTTCCAAGTCTCCTTCAATTAAGATGATGAGTGTTTTCTTCAACCTGTCTTCTATACTAAGACAATATGCTATCTTGACAAAAGGTTGGGTTAGAGGATAAGCTCTATGATCTCAAATTTTAATCCATATAATACCTTGACTCAGAATTTGATCAAAGCTTAGAATGATGGGCATAGCTACAACATGGAACATTGATCAAAATATTGTCATAAAAAATAGATGCATATCAGAATAATCACACTTGGGTTGCATCATTCTTCTGAATGTGTTAGATCTTGAGATCCTTCGGGATCTATGACAAGAGATACCCTCTCCTACAAATACCCTTTAAATATTAACTGTTTAAACATGTGTGAGTACATACCTCTGACGACGTTCGTAGGTAGAGGCACCATCGAGTAGCAGCGGTAATGATCACCAAATCTTAAAAGATTCATGGGTGAATGCAACTGGTACTACGACTGCAACTGCAACTGCAACTTAGGGTTTTATGATGAAACACTAAATTTTCAAACTTTAAGTTTTGAAATTCTGATCCATGGGATAGATGCACTGAGCTGAGGCGAGTAAGATGGTGTAGTCGGATTTCTGAAAATCCAACTTTTACCCTCTCAAACATGACCAACGTATTTATGGACTGGTGCTTCTGGTTTTCTGGTACTTCTGGTACTCTAGTTTTCTGGTTTTCTTGTACTTTGTGAAAACTAGCGTTTCACATTCCAGGAGATCTAGCCACTGAAAAGTTGTGTTGAGGATGCCAAAGTGATCCTTGAGGAAGGGTGCACTTTTCTAGATGGTTTTGGGGATGAAATACTTCTTCAATAAAAATCCCTAATTTGCATGTACGACAACAAAGACGTTTTTCACTTTCTATTGTGAAAGATGCTCTCTTTAGCTTAGCTCTGATACCATGTTAAGATTTAAACTATTATTAGAGTTATTTTCATTTCACTAGATACCAATAGAATACGATAGGATCACTGAGAAATACACAATCACAAGAGACACATCATTTATCCTG
>SNQJ01S0257444.1:2304-12448 GCA_010110895.2 Picea sitchensis
CAAAAAGAGGAACTCCCTGGTCTGCCAAAAAGGAAACCAACCCAGGGGTTCCATAGTTGTGTTCTTTGAGATAACAGAGGGGTATGGTTGGACCACCACATTGGGAAACCGGTCCAGTCCCATCATATCCAGTTTTGACAAGATAATTATAACAAAACCATAAAAACACAAGACAACAATTAAGACTAACCCAGTAATATTCACTGATCATTGGCTACCCGATGCTAGTCCAGGATTATGAGATTCTTCTTTCCATCTTTCTCCTTGTCCTTGCTCTCCTCCCTCTGGGCCACCGTGTGGGTCTTCCTGATCCAGGCTGGTGCTCCATTCCCATCTACAGGTGTGATGTCCATATTATGGACGTAGCTCAAGTATAAGTGGAATTGGCCAGCCATTCGCTCCAGCTTCTCCTTCTGGTTCTTATGGTCCTCTGCAATTCATTTTGTACTAGAATCCAGGTTGATGAGGCGACTCAGGATTTCTTTTAGCAATTGTTTTTGGGCCTTGTTACCCTTCCGGCTGAAAGATTTCTTTTCTATGCTCACTTTGCCTATTAACATCTTTGTTCGCCATGCCATCTCTACTGTCTTATGGTAGAGGGTTTCCCTAGACTGTGTGGTCCCTAGGTCCGTTATCCAGTCTGCTTCCTGGTTCAATTCCTCCCAGGCTTTGCCCTTGTGCTTGACAGTGATTTCCTTCTCCCACCTGGTGATGGTCGCTTGACCTTTCAGTTCGACCAATGCTTGGAAGGTGCCCTTGGTGTCTTGGGTTGCTTTCTCCATCCTTGAAATCTTCCTATGTCTTATCAAATTTTTGTCCATCTGGGTGTTTCTTTTGACGCGTGTTTTCTTCAAATGCACCATCTTGGCTTGCTTGTGGCGGTTCTTTCCTTGAATTCTCCTCCTGTTCCTATCTACCCAGGGGTTCTTTCTTGCTGGGCCCTTGTTTTTATGGTGGCATCTATTTTTTCGCTTTGTCCAATTGCATCTATTCTTAGTGCTTCGCCTGTTATGGAAATTCTCCTGCTGCGGAGTCGTCCTTGCAATCATGGTTTGTTCATAGAGGTGGTCCTTCTTGTCCTTTTTCTCTGTCTCGGTATGTGTGACCATGACAGTCCGTTTGTTATCCCTGCATCGGCCATTGCCCCTGCTCTTTGTGTAACCAACTTTTCTCTTCCCCGTACCTATTCTTGGAAAGGGTGTGACCCTAATAATGCCTGGTAACATCTTTTGTCCTACGTCACTCACGGCCTGCTGAGTCCCATTTGTACCTTTCCCTGCACTAACCCTGCGCTTATTCCTACTGATGTGACCTTGATGTCATACCCCCATTTGTTGTGTGGTATGATCCCACATTGTCACTTGTAATTGGGTGTTGGCCATGAATATTCTGCCTGGATTCGTCGTGCCCGCCTATTGGCCTTGCACCACTCCTCTCGATGTGACCTTACATACTTAAGCTTCCGTCACGGTCTTTTGTCGATAGTTGTGTGCAGTCTGTTCTGAATTGATCGTTTGGGATGTTTCTCCAGGTGGTGTTTAAATCTTATCCTTCCTTGCTAACCTCTTCATTAGCGATTCTATCTGCCAAGCCATTCACTGACCTGCGTACCTAGCACAACTCCACTGTGTTCATCTTTTGTAGATGCTCCTGGAATTTTTGTAGGGAGTGTGCCAAGCGCCAATGTCTCTGAACTTTGCCCACTCTAGTGCCATTTTGGATTCTCTTGACTGTGTTGATTACCATAGTGGATTCACCTTCCACGATAGTGTTTGTCATCCTTTCACGACTTAGAAACTCGAGGTCGATCTCTAGGGCTCTGAACTCCACTGCGTTGTTAGTTGACTTTCCCATACTCTCGGCGTACATCCAAATTATGTTGCCACCACTATCCCTGATAAACACACCCATACCTGTCATGCCTGGGTTTCCTTTTTCCACCCTTCGAAATTCAACTTGAGGGACCCTGCTGGAGGGGGATTCCAGTTGCACTCACCTAGTTGGAGTTGCGGTGGTCGTCCTATTTGTGCATGGTTGCGCCCGTCTTTTAGGTGAAAATCTTCTAGGACTCTAGAGTCCCGATCTACGAGTTGCACTTTCCCATTCTGGTAGTTGCGGCTCTGCATCGTTTCTCTTGTCATGGAGATTATTTTTTCTTTGATTTTCCATTTCGGGAGGCTTTAATTCTTGAAGATGCATCGGTTCCTTTATTTCCATATTGTCCATATGATCATCCTCAGAATGAGAGTCCAACATAGATTCACCTCTTCATTTTTGTTGTAACTCTCATTCCATTTGTTGATGGTTGCACAGATGCTACCTTAGGTCCTATTGGACTGTCGAAAAATACTTGTCGCCCAGTCCCAGATCTCTGTTGTGTAGATACATTCATCGAGGATACGATTCATTGTTTCTTCCTTATATTGATAGAGGTGGCACCATGACGGACCTATGAAGCCCCTTTTCCTTAGGTTTTCCCAGGTTAGAATTCGGTTGTGAAGTACTAACCATTTGAAAATTTTTATTTTTGGCCACTGGGGGCTGCTCCAGAGATTATCCCATAGTTGCGCTAGGTCTTCTTGGTCTTGGTCCACGATGTAATGTCAGGCTTCCTTCAAGTTGAATTCCCCGCCATTTTTTCAGCCCCATATTAATTGGCCTTCTTCTTCCGAGACTGCAATTTTCTTTTTCCTCAGTTCCTCCTCCACCTCTTTCACGATGGTTGTGGTTTGATTGCTAGTTTTGGAATTGAGATTGTCCCAGATTATCCATCTGTTTCGATCTATTTCTTGCTTCCAATAGTAGTGGATGTTGGTTTTGCCTTGCACGATCATGTCCTGTTGGAGTTCCTCCCTGTTCGGATTTCCCATGTTGGGTTCCTGTTGCCAGGCATCCTCCCAGAATCTCATTGTTTTATGATTCCTTACTTCCCAGAAGCTATGTGTCTGGACCCAGGTCTTGTTGCGCCAAGCTAGGTTCCAGATGGTTGATCCCTCCCTGGTGCCCATAAAACGAATTTGGTCCTGGTCGTTTATGTTCGGGGCATACTTGGCCTTCTAGAGGGTTTCCCATGGGGTAGAAGTTTATTTAACCCATCGCCACCAAAGTTTCGCCCCATAGGCTTCGTTGGTTACTTGTGGATCTTGTAGCCCCAATCCTCCTTTGCATTTTGGCTTGCAAACCTTCTCCCAAGCCACCAGGGCCCATTTTTTCTTTGTTTCGACTCCTCTCCATAGGAATTCCCTTTAGATGGTCCTTATTTTTTTTTATTATTCCTTTGGGTGTGGGAAAAACGAACATCATATAGGTTGGAATTGCTTGCAGAACCGTCTTGGTCAGTACCAGTCTCCCCGCTAGGTTGATGGATCCATACGTCCATTTTTTCACCCTCTCCTGTAGCTTGTTGAGCATTCCTTCCCAAGTTTCCATTTTGTAAGCTCTCTCTGTCATGGGGATGCCCAAGTATTTAGTTGGGAGAGTTTTTCACTCAAAGCCCAAAATATTTGTCAAGTTACTTTGGATTGTAGGGTTGGTGCTGAAAAAGTAGATCATTGATTTGGAATGGTTGATCTCAGCTCCTGAGGCTTCCACAAACTCTTCTAAGATCCTTTTGAATGCTTTTTCTTCCTTGACCGTGGGTATGCCATGGAGTAAGGTGTCATCCACGAGCTGTTGGTGTGTGGAAGTAGGGTAGTTTTCGAAAGGTTTGAGGCCTGTTATTTCTCCTGGTGCTGTTGCACTTTTTATGCTTCAACTGAGACCTTCCATCATCAGGATGAACATGAAGGTGGATAGCAGGTCTCCTTGTTTGATGCCTCTAGTGGGCCAGAAGGGTTTGGCTGGGGCTCCATTTATTAGGAGCGAGAAAGTTGTCATTGAGACTAGGCTGATAATCCAACTGATCCAGTGTTGTGTGAAACCAAAGGCTTCTAGAGTCTTAACCATGTAGTGCCAACTAATTTTTTCATAGGCTTTTGCTAGGTCAAGTTGCATTATCATCCCCCCTCTCCTCTGGATTTTTAGGGTGTGGATTAGCTCATGAGCATGGATGATGTTGTCCATGATTTTTCATCCTTCCACAAAACCCGCATGTTCTTGTGAAATCAGTGTGGGTAGGAGGGGTTTCAATCTATTGGCTATGACTTTAGAGATTATCTTGTAAACCACATTGTATAAATCTATGGGTCTATAGCGGTCAGGGGTCCTTGCTTCATTTTCTTTGGGGATTAGAGTAATCATTCTGGCATTTAATGCTTCAAGGATGGAGTTCGACCATCTAGAGTCCTCCACCACCCTATAAACATCGTGTTTGACCACTTCCCAACAGTCTTTGAAGAATTCCACTGTGAAACCATCTGGACCTGGGGCTTTCTTGTTGGGAAACTCCTGGATCACTTGATCAATTTCCTCCTTAGTTATGGGTTTGTTTAGGTTGTTATTTTGTCCCTCGGTGACTAGATGGGGGATGTGTTGCATTATCCTCTGGATGGCTTCTGTTCGGTCTTTGTTGGGTTCCTGGGCTATCCCATGGAAGTGACTTACCAGGGTAATTTCAATCTCCTTGTGGGATTCTCTCTCGATCCCATCCCGATCCTTAATTTTCAAGATTTTGTTGTGGGCTCTTCTAGCAATGGTTGTTCTATGAAAAAACTTGGTGTTCCTCTCTCCTTCCTTTAGCCGTCTGATTCGGGACTTTTGGCGCCATAAAATTTCTTCCTGTTGGCATCTTCCTTCCCATTCCTAGGTCATTTGGATCTCTTCCTTTTTTCGGTACTCTGTGTATCCCTCCGTTATGCAAACTTCCTGGAGTCTTCTTATTTTGTCTTCAATATTTTTCTTCTCTTGGTTTATGTTGCCAAAATTTTCTTTCTTCTACTCCCTGAGCTTATATTTGATGTACTTTATTTTCTTATAGAGTTTGAACATTCGTGTCCCTTGCTCCGGTTGTTCCTCCCGCCACCACTAGTTGATGTTCTCCTTGAAGGTGGGGTGTTCAATTCATAATTTCTCAAATCTGAATGATCTATTCTTTGGGGTTGTTGGGAAGTCTGCTTCTAGTTGGACTGACTAGTGATCAGAACCCCCCCAGGGAAGGATGCTACAATCTAAGGTTAACCCCTGCATAATGATGGATTATGACACCAAGAATATGTCAAGTCTTGTCGCAACCTGATGTTGATTTATTCATTTATTGTTCCAAGTAAAGTGTTCGTTGTTGGTTCTGATGTCCACCATCTCCACTATGTCTATGAACGCTGAGAATTCTTTTGCATCTCTATCCAATCTCCTGGTGCCTCCTTTTTTTCCGCAAGTGATGTGATGATGTTGAAGTCCCCTGCCAGGATCTAGTGGAGGTTGTTGGAGCGGGTTTTTAGGTATTCTAGGTCTAGAAGCATTATTCTCTTTTCCTCTATCATCTGGGGTCCATACACATTAGTGCATAGAATCATCTCCGTATTCCCAATGATTTGCATGTTAACCGAAAGTGTGTGCCTAATAGCCTCCGCTGCTATTAGGTTCATCACTTGTGAATTCCAAAAGGTGAGGATTCCTCTTGCCATATGTTGTCCTTCGACAACCAACATCTTGTACTTGATCCATTATTTTTTGTTGATTGTTTCCATTCTATCTACAGTGCATTTTGTCTCTTGGATGAAACATAGGTCTGATTGTTCCTTCCTAAGTCTATTTCTAAGAATTCTCTGCTTTCGTGGGTTGTTTAGGCCTCTTATATTCCATGTTATAATCTTCATTTAAACATGTGAGGGGGAGTTGGGAAAGATCTTTTTTATCTTACCTGAGTTTATCAGTAGAGATCCTAGTTCCTGTAGGGCTACGCTATTTGATTTCCTACCTTTTTTCCTTCTTGTCTGCTTGGGTGAGAGTTGCGGTTGTCCTTCGCTTGCTTTGATTCTTAGGTGTCCTATATCCCCGTGTGTGCACTTGAGCCCTCTGGATTTGGATTCCTCCCTTAGGAGGAATAAGTATTGGATGCGATCTAATTTCTCTGCTGGTACATTGTCTACGCCCTGCCTTTTCCATTTCTCCAATATGTTCGAAAGATCGATCCCTTCCATTTCCACAATGTCTCTGAGATCAGGATATTCTGTTCCTACCTCGCTTGGAGTCATTTTTGCGTCTCCGCTTGCCTCCTTCATTGGGGGTGGGGGTATCTCTGGTTTCTCCGTCCATAGGATTTGCGCTACCCCCCTGTCCCATCTCCTTTCTTGGGCTATATGTATCCTCATTTGTTGCTTGTTCCCTGGCTTCTTTATCTTTTGTCTTTTCCTTTCCTCCTTCCTCCTCTTTGTTTATCTTTTCCCGTCCTTCTGCTTTATTCTTGGCCTTCGGATTGCTCCCTGTTGGGGTTTTACTTTGTTTCTTGTTAGCTCTGTTTATGTGGTTTGGTTTTATAAACCCATCTTCGTCCTGCTATAGTTTGGTGTTTTCCACTTCTTGTTTTTTAATGATCAAACATTCTCTGATTAGGTGTCCATGTTCATGACATCTCCTGCATCTAAAGGGGATCTGCGCATAGTCAATGTTTTGTATCCATTCCTCATCCCTGAATTCCAATCTTATGGCTTATGGGAGTGCCCCTGACACATCCATCTCTATGCAAATTCTTGCATAGGAGGTGTATCGTCCTTTTAGGGTTGCTTTTGATGTCTTCACGTATTTTCCCAGTTTGTTCCTTATTGCTTCAAATATGGAAGGTAGCCAGTAATCTAACGGCAATGAGTAAAGTCTCAGCCATATAGGTACATTTTGAAGGTTTCTTTTTCTAGGGAGAAGTTTTCCTTCCATGGTCGCATGTACAGTCCTGTTGAGGCATGGAAGTATGCCCCCCCCTCAAAGATCTTATCCCTATCTTCCAGGTTCATGAATTTTTTTGTAAAGAAGCCTTTCGAGCCCAGGTGAAGATCCACTTCTCCGCTTGGCTTCCATTTATATTTAATCCATTTGTGCAACATTCTTTCTATGGGCCACAAACCCATAAACTTGCACATTAGCGCATGCATCTTCATCTGGTCCCTGTAGAGTTGTGTTTGCAGATCGTCCAATATTACCTTGGGTATCATTGTTGTATTTGCTTTACATGGGTTGCGCCCTTCTGCCCCATTGGGGCTCGTCGTTTCTTGCGCAACATTTTGAGTTTCTCTGGCTTCTTCCCCCATGCCATCACTTTTCCTCTGGTTGCTTTCCTGCCTCTTTTCCGGTTTTGATCTCGAGGTGCTTGTCATTGGTGCCTTAAAACCTACGACTCGTGGGCCTTTCCCTCTGTCTACTACTACCTACTTGTATGAGGGGGTTCCATTACCACCCCCCTTGGTACTCATGTTGTCCTCTGTTGTGGCTGCAGCTACCAAACCCTAGCTTGCAGTTGCCCCAGTCTCCTCCGCACCGCAATCACAGGACTATAAATATATGATTAGTTAAAAATAAATTTAGTTTTTAATTAATTTAATTTCAATTTTATAAATTAACTAAAATAAATATAAACGGAGTAGGCTAACTCGGGAGCAATCTTCCCTCCCAAGTATATTTACGACAATAGCTTTCCAGTGACCCCCCGACGACCCCCCTTCGTGTGGCACTATCCCCAAGACCCTCTGCCAACTTTCCGTAGCGTACATTGCCAACATTTCGTCGTCATCGGACATACTTGAATTCATAATTAAACCATGAGACCTACCAACCAAGCCAACTCAGAAGCAGGAGATCGGATCCTCCATACCGAACTATCAACCAAGCCAGCATAGAAGCTGATCAGATCCTCCATAATTTATCTGTAAAACTCTAGTCTACAAAATATTTCAGAGAAGGCCAGGCCGAGCCGAGTTTCGCGCGTGGAACGACAACTACAAGCATATGTGGGATAGTGTCATCGTATCTAGACCATCAATTCCACCATCGCAACTAGACCTTTTCACAACTAGATCTTTTCGAAAGTTCTTTTTTATTTAGAAATGAGATTTTTTAAAACCATATTAAAGGGATCCCAACTGGACTTATGAACTTGAACCCACGACTAAGAATAGTTTACTTGTATGTGTTTTTTATCCATTATTAGAATTACTAGTTTTAATTACTAAAATTGCATAATGGAGTTGTTTCAATGTGAACGAAGGCCTAAGAATCCATCTAGAATTTGCAAAATTTTCATTTTCAAAATTTATATTTATTGTCCCATTCCATCAAATTATCTCAGCAGAGAGGCACTTTTGCTACACTAATAGACTGCTCAGTGAATAAGGAAATACTAACAAAATCAAGGACATAGCTTTCTCAGAATGATTTCTAAGGCTATAAAGTTTCTCCTCCTCTCCTCTCCTTTGAAGAACTTGAAAGTAAATCCATTTTCTACACAAATAAACTAAGTTATTAAGAAAATACTAACTCAATCAAAATCAGACACACCTTTCTCTAATATCTTAATCTTAGAATTGTTTCTCGGGTTATAAAGTCTTTCCTCCTCTCCTTTGAAGAACTTGAAGAACTTGAAGAACTGTATAGTACATCCATTAAAGTTGTATAGTTGTATTCAATTCAATAGTGCTATAAACATGGCCAATATAAATAAAATATTTTTTTCAAAATTTTAAGTAGCTTAAACACCTAAAAAGTCCACCATTTACAAATTGTTCGAAAATAGGCTTATGATAATTGAGGATTTTTGTAAGAAAGGTTACTAGCCTTGGCAAACGTTTTTTTGTAAAAAGGTTAGTAGCCTTGGAAATATTTTAAAAAGCGTAGAAGCTCATTAGCCTTAAGTATTATTGTTTTGTGTTTTTGAGGAGGACAAAAAATATGGTCCTCATCTAGTGCTGCTTGAGGATCATTGAAAAAATATCTTCCTTAAGTATTATTTTTCTGTGTTTTTGAGGAGGACAAAATATCTGGTCCTCATCCACTGTTGCTTGAGGATCATAAAAAAAATACCTTCCATCCTCCTCCAAATTAAAAATTTACTAATCTCCTCATGCCTATTGGTGTAAATAAAAGGACGACAAAGTTCCTTATGAAAGAAGTTATGAGTTGGAGTGAACTGTGGATTGTTAAATTATACATGAAGCCAATTCCATTGTTGGAATTTTTCCATTAAATTGGAAACTCCCCATCATATGGGAAAATGCAAACTAAATGGAAACCAAATTGAAAACTGCCCATAAAATTTGGACAGTGCATATTATTCCATTTCTTCCTCCATTACTCATTTTAATTAAGGTTTCCAATTCCATCTTTATCGCCATAAATCATGGTTCTAGTTGATAATTATGGTTATAAAAGGAAACGCTTTCCATATGTTTACTCATTTTAATTAAGGTTTCCAATTCCATCTTTATCGCCATAAATCATGGTTCTAGTTGGTAATTGTGGTTATAAAAGGCAATGCCTTCCATATGTTTACTCATTTTAATTAAGGTTTCCAATTCCATCTTTATCGCCATAAATCATGGTTCTAGTTGCTAATTGTGGTTATAAAAGGCAATGTTTTCCATATGTTTTAGCATTAGCATCCCACTTTTACGTATATAACTATGATTTAAGAGAATTACTTTACAACTCTAATTTTAGTGGTTCAATTTATCAAATTCCTTAACATATTCACTATCAAAGTTGTACAATTAAATTACTCTTCTCAAATAAAAAATAGATACAAATTCAACGAGCATATGATAATTTTGTTGTACCATATGTTGTTAGACTTCTATGTGATGAGTTTTATTCGATCTTTAACTAATCACTCACTGGGAGATTGGATCATTTGATCAAATGGCCCTTCTGCAATTTGTGTGGACAAATGACTTAATTTGGGTAGTAACAATGCCCTTCTTTATGGAGAGCCAAAATGAAAGCCTTAATTTGGTTTGTAACAATGTTCTTCTTTGTGGAGATCTAAAATGAAATCCTTAATTTGGATAATAACAATGTCCTTCTTTATGGAGAGCCACAATGAAAGATCGGGTCTTTGTAATGTCTCTATGAGATTGGATCAAACTAAGTAGTTTTGTAATTTCATATCTTTGTTTATGGGGAACCAAAATGAGAGATTGAATCATTTGATAAAATTCTCTAGTTTGAGAGATTTAATCATTTCATAAAATGCCCTAGTTTGAAAGATTGGATCATTTGATATAAT